>SJYT01082292.1:467043-515622 GCA_006410635.1 Cephalophus harveyi
CTGATGGTTATTGAAACTATAATTTGGTCTAGAAAAAACTGCTTAAAACTTATAGACTTACAGTGAAAACAAAATTAAATTTTCAACACATTTGTGAGTTTCTTTTTTTTGGTTGCAGAAAAGAATAATATAATGCTCATTTATGGAAAAACACTTTCAAGCTTAAAAACGTGTGACAATTATTAAAAAGTACCAAGAGGCTATAGGACGGAAATAAAAGTTCAAGGAGAAACTGGAACAATAAATTGGTGGAGAAGACTTGTCATATATTTTAAAAATTGATACTTGTGAGTATAGAATTGCTCCAATCCTTGGATTCCATTGACAACATTTAAAAGAGTGATGTAATCGTTTTATTTTAAAATGCTAATATTTATAATACTAAGGAAATGACATCCTCTGCAACTATTTAAACTTAGAGTAAAAGATTTTTTTTTTTAGTGTCATCTAAAAACTGTGTGAGAGGGTATATAAATTTTCAAACCACTTTTAGGGAACGCACAAACCAAAAACTTAGGAGGCCTCTGTTCTTGGGGGCTAGAGAGGGGATAGCAAGACTGCTCAGATAGGTGGAGTTTTATGGAGGAGGTGATGTGTGAGCTGGACCTTGACAGATGGAGAAAGGTGCCTGCCAGGCGGAGGAGGGCCCTTGGCAGCTGCCAGCCTGGGGAGGCTGATGTTTTAGGGGCACACTGCCAGCTCCTGGCACTCTCACTAGTATGCCCATTACCATAACCTTGAGCCTCGTGACTGTGGCAACTAAAATCTTGGCCATTTTATTGAGACTTGAGTGAGAGAAGAAGCTAAGTGATGGGTCAGTAATTTAGCCTCAAGGTGACCAGGCCATTTACTGACTCCTTGGCAGAGGAGCCATTGCTCTCTGCTGTATCTTCCCATTGGCCAAACTGTAATGCCTTTGTCTTTGTTCAGCCACATCCTGTGTTACCTTGGCTTCAACCCCCCACTCCCTTTCCTTGCCCCCAAGTGCAGTCTCAGAGCCCACGGCGTGCCAGGAAGACAACCCCCTCATCCTCAAGCTGGCATCTTGCATCCCTGTGATCCAGGGGTCAGTACAATGAGACTGGATTTGGAAATAGGACAAGAATAAGCTCACAAAGAGCAGAAGCAATCTTTGACTTTTGCTGTCTTAGTGGGAAGGAAAGTCTTTAGAAAAGTTTGGGGGTGGGGACAGGTCCTGGGCTGGAGGATTTCCAATTAACTCGAAATGAAATGCAGGCATTTTCACCCTCTGAGCTGAGTTCAGAAGTTTGTAGATGTCTTTGGGGGAAGGAAATTTGTGCTGTAGACCTCAAAATCGTGTTTGTGTTGAATGGGGAGCCACAAAGCAGGTATGAGATTCTAACGAGTTCTTACACTTCTCGAAAATGCTACAGCTGGAGCCTGTGCTGGGCAGCTCTCTTCGGGTGAGGAGAGCGGCTTTGGGGTGGGGGTCCACCCAGAGAGGAACCTCAGAGGCCCTTCCCCCCTCCTGCCCTCGGCTTGGATTCTGCTTTTATGCGTATTTATTTTAAAGTGTGTATACAGATGTGTGGGTTTGCTGTAAGGGATCTGAGAGCAGGGAAGCAAATGTGCTGTGCAGAATGTTTTGAGCCGCAGCCATCGAGACCCAGAGGAAGCGAGTTTGCTTTTTCAAGCTTGCCCAGATGGGCTGTGCGTGTGGGTTGTTGGCTCTGGCACCGCTGCCGGGCTCTGTAAACACTGCGTGGCCTCTCCCCCAGGACACGTGTGGACTGTCATGCCTTACTGCCTGATCAGCTCTTGCTGAGGAGCTTCAAGGCCGCTTCTTTCTGGTCTCTGCTGTCCTAGGGAGAGGCCTTGGGGATGGCGATGGGTGTCGAGTTACTTGGTTCTGTCCTTTAAAGTCCATTTGGTCATTTCCCAGTGGACCTAACCTAACAGCCAAGAGGGACTTGCCCTCTTTTCAGAAGATTTCACAGCATCTGACCTGTATGTCCTTCGGGAGAGAAGATCAAGTTTGATGAGCTGCTGTAAGTTAGGGCTTGGACAGGGCGAGGGGCGCACCTTACCCTCCAGCAATTTCCCCCATTCTCTTTCTTCACAGTCACTATTTTTGCTCCTTTTCAGGTTCTGTTTTTATTGCCCCCCGGATGAGTGCCTTTTCTTTCTGCTCCTTTCACTTCAACCTCCCAGATACGACTGTGTGTAGGGATGTCGCACGTGCACTCTGGGTTAAGTCAGCATGGCCGGGCGCCAGGTGCCAGGCTCCACAACCAACAAATCACACGCTCTCCACAGCCCCGCTCCAGCCCTTCTGAGACTTGTGTCTATAAACTGCGCCATGACAAGTCGCCTGGAAACTTCCTTTGCTGCTGGCAGCTCCACACCCATGCATTTCCTTTTTCCTGTAAAAAATCCATTCCCAGCTCCAACTCAAGACAGAAGGTCAGTTATATCGACACCGCCTGCACACAGACGCTGTATTTTCAGGAAAATATTTTCACCTTTGAAAATTTTCACCGGGAGTCCCTTCCCCTCCCCCATTTCCTACTGAACCCTCTCCCCACAATAGTCCTCCTAAAAGGTCTGTGCCATAGCTACACACCCCAGGGGGCTGTGTGCTTTGAGAAAATGTGCCAGTGGTAGTGAGGAGCTCCCCAGAGGCACCCATGAATTCTCCTCTCAGCAGGCGAAGGTCATTGAGAGAGATGCGGGGGTCAGGAGATGGAATCTGGAAACAGAGTTCCTCGGCACGCGGCAGGATTCCTGCTTAGCTGATGATCTCCGGCAGCATTTCTTTCTTCCCCGCCTGCCTTTCCTCATTTGTGAAACTGGAGAGTAATAATTTCCCAGGAGGAAATGTACATACAGGCACCTTGTAACTTTCCAGTGTTGGGATGTTTTATGAGATGGTGCTCTCTTCTTTATGATCAGGGCAAAGGACCCTTTTCTGCCTTTCCATGGAAGTCAATCAGTTTTCAGAAGCCTTGGGTTAAAATCAAATATATTAGCATAGGGAGGAGGTGAAATGGACATTTGTTGTTTTTTCTGCTCCCCATTCACGCTAATAGCATCCCATTTCCTTTCCAGGAAATTACCTCATCCCCATTCTGTGCATTCCAGGGAATTAACTCACTCATGCTGGTAGACTGTCAGTCAAGGCGCCCCCAGTCTCCCCAGCCAGGTGGTGGGCTTGTTACCCACACGGGGCCGACTGGATTGCCCCTTTAAGGCATGGGATCCGGACCAGTCGCAAGCAAGCCAATGGGCTGGAGCTGACATGAACATGGTGGTGTGCTCCCTAACCCAACAGCTGTGGCTCTTGCCTTGAGGACCGCAGGACAGTTCCCACTTCCTATTCATTCTGGCCTGGAAAAGTAGTGGCCCAAGCAAGTCTGAGATTAATGGTTCCTACCAGCCTGGTCCTAAATTAGCAGGAAATAGAATTCTTCTTTCTAACCTGAATTGGTGAACTGGAGAGCAAACCTTGGAATGTCTAACGTCATGCTGAGGATAATGAGTTAATCTGCAAATATGGATGGAGAGTGTGGACTCTTAGCAAATAATGGAACCCCGGATTCCAACATCACCAAACATACATGTCTTTCTGCATTTATGTCAAATAAGGATGGCACCTCCTCTTTTTGCTCTTCTTCCTTTCCCTCCATTTCTTGTGTTTTTCTTTCGGTGGGCAAAAATCACTAAAAGAAATGATGCCAGTTCAATTTCTGTTTCTTACTGTATCTATTTAACTATGTTAAGGGTTGCTCTTTATATCTGGGTGAGCAAAGTTTCAGCTTCCACAGCTAAAATCTGCAAACCAGATTGGTCCTTCTGGAGCTCCTCCTGAGCCGCAGCGTCTCCAAAGCTATTGCTGAAACTGTGTCAGATCAGCTTAACAAAAGCTGTAGGACCAGTGTTCCTTTCTCTTTCTTCTGTCACCTGTGGCAGAGACAGTATGGTTTTCTTGCAATCAGGCATGAATCTTCCTCTGTTCTCCTGAGTCTTTGGGGACACACTTTTTCTTTCAAGACAACCTTTCACTGCTGAAGCTCACAGGCAACTTGATGTGACTTGCACGCTCCTCAACAAAATTACCCAGGGCTTAAGTGTTAAAGTGCTAGCACTGAAAAGAAGCCGTGGTAGCCACATGAGTTCTTCAGTGGAAGGAGCCACATTCCATGTGGACTCCAAGCACTTGGAAGTCTGGGTCACAAAATCTGAGAGAAAGGGTGGACATTATCTCAGGATCCGGGAATGACAGTTACAGTCGGCCTTTCCCCTGTGAGGCCAGAATAGCTGTACCTTCCCTTTCCTAGAGCTCAGCCTAGTGGCTTCTGAAGGGTCTCTGGGTAAATTTTTACTAAGGTTAAGGTTAAGGTTAAGTCGCTCAGTCGTGTCCGACTCTTTGCGACCCCGTGGACTGTAACCTACTAGGCTTCTCCGTCCATGGGATTCTCCAGGCAAGAATACTGGAGTGGATTGCCATTTCCTTCTCCAGGGGATCTTCCCGACCCAGGGATCGAACCCGGGTCTCCTGCATTGGAGGCAGATGCTTTAACCTCTGAGCCACCTCCAAATTCTCTTTTGTATTAGTCATTGTAATTACTATAACAAGTGTCCCCCAAATTTCACTGATTTAATACAATCATATTCATATGTCAATTATAACTCAATAAAATTGGAAAAATATATGAGTTTATTTCTCATTTATGCCAAGGCCACTGAGAGTTGGGTGGCTTCCATGTCAGCTCTCCTCTGAGAGCTCAGAGTGACTCAGGGATCACTGTGTGTGGCTTTACCACCCAAGCCAAATGCTTCAAGTCATGTGGACAGAAGACAGAGGGTAAAAGGAGCACCAGATACTTAATCACTTCAATCAGAATTGCTATTCCATTGGTCAGAACTAGTCATGTGGTCAACTTATCTGCAAGAGGGGTCTGGGGAATGTGGAGACACACCTGGATATTGGTGAGCACTAGCGTACTCTGCGATGTCCTAGGGTCTCAACCCTTAGTGAAACTTCTCCCCTGCAGAAGTGTATTTTAGGAATGGACTGAAACCCTCTTGATACCAAGTAAATGAGTGACTTGTCTTCTTCCTCAGGAATGTGGTATTTAAAGCAGGCTAAACTTCTTAAACAGTGGAAGTGGGATTAGATCTGATAGAGTGCCTGAAGAACTATGGATGGAGGTTCCTAACATTGTACAGGAGGCAGAGATCAAGACCATCCCCAAGAAAAAGATATACAAAAAAGAGAAATGGTTGTCTGAGGAGGGCTTACAAATAGCTGAGAAAAGAAGTAAAAAGCAAAGGAGAAAAGGAAAGATATAGCCATTAAAATGCAGAGTTCCAAAGAATAGCAAGGAGAGATAAGAAAGCCTTCCTCAGTGATCAATAAAAAAAAAAAAAAAAATAGAGGAAAACAATAGAATGGGAAAGACTAGAGATCTCTTCAAGAAAATTAGAGATACCAAGGGAACATTTCATGCAAAGATGGGGACAATAAAGGACAAATGGTATGGACCTAACAGAAGCGGGAGAGATTAAGAAGAGGTGGCAAGAATACACAGGAGAACTATATAAAAAAGATCTTCATGACCCAGATAATCACGATGGTGTGATCACTCACCTAGAGCTAGACATCCTGGAATGTGAAGTCAAGTGGGCCTTAGGAAGCATCACTACAAGCAAAGCTAGTGGAAGTGACAGAATTCCAGTTGACCTAATCCAAATCCTGAAAGATGATGCTGTGAAAGTGCTGCACTCAATATGCCAGCAAACTTGGAACTCAGCAGTGGCCAAAGGGCTGGAAAAGGTCAGTTTTCATTCCAATCCCAAAGAAAGGCAATGCCAAAGAATGCTCAAACTACTGCACAGTTGTACTCATCTCATATGCTAGCAAAGTAATGCTCAAAATTCTCCAAGCCAGGCTTCAATAGTACTGTGAACTTCCAGATATTCAAGCTAGATTTAGAAAATGCAGAGGAACTGGAGATCAAATTGCCAGCATCTGTTAGATCATTGAAAAAGCAAGAGAGTTACAAAAAAAACATCTGCTTCTGCTTTATTGACTACGCCAAAGACTTTGACTGTGTGGATCACAACAAACTTTGGAAAATTCTGAAAAAGATGGAAATACCAGACCACCTGACCTGCCTCCTGAGAAATCTGTATGCAGGTCAGGAAGCAACAGTTAGAACTGGACATGGAACAACAGACTGGTTCTGAATGAGGAAAGGAGTATGTCAAGGCTGTATATTGTCACCCTGCTTATTTAACTTACATGCAGAGTACATCATGAGAAACGCTGGGCTGGATGAAGCACAAGCTGGAATCAAGATTGCCAGGAGAAATATCAACAACCTCAGATATGCAGATGATACCACCCTTATGGTCGAAAGTGAAGAACTAAAGAGCCTCTTGAAAGTGAAAGAGGAGAGTGAAAAAAAGTTGGCTTAAAGCTCAGCTTTCAGAAAACTAAGATCATAGCATCTGGTCTCATCACTTCATGGCAAATAGATGGGGAAACAATGGAAACAGTGAGAAACTTTATTTCTTGGGGCTCCAAAATCAATGCAGTTGGTGATTGCAGCCATGAAATTAAAAGATGCTTGCTCCTTGGAAGAAAAGTTATGACCAACCTGGACAGCATATTAAAAAGCAGAGACATTACTTTGCTAACAAAGGGCCATCTAGTTAAGGCTATGGTTTTTCCAGTAGTCATGTATGGATGTAAGAGTTGGACTATAAAGAAAGCTGAACGCTGAAGCATTGATGCTTTTCTACTGTGGTGATGGAGGAGACTCTTGAGCGTCCCTTGGACTGCAAGGAGATCCAACCAGTCCATCCTAAAGGAAATCAGTCCTAAATGTTCATTAGAAGGACTGATGCTGAAGCTGAGACTCCAATACTTTGCCACCTGATGTGAAGAACTGACTCATTGGAAAAGACCCTGATGATGGGAAAGATTGAAGGCAGGAGGAGAAGGGGATGACAGAGGATGAGATGGTTAGATGGCATCACCGACTCCATGGATATGAGTTTAAGCAAGCTTCGGGAGTTGGTGATGGACAGGGAAGCCTGGCATGCTGCAGTCCATGGGGTCGCAAAGAGTCAGACATGAACGAGTGACTGAACTGAACTGAACTGAAACTTTTAACCTAAAGGAGGATAATGGAGAGGTCTTTGGCTGGCTTCAGCTGTGTGACATTGGAGTTTTCCTGATTTTCAGACCCTGAAACTTAGGTGAATGTATATAAGGATGGACTGACTTACTTTGTAATGGCTCAGCATTGCACATAGTCCCCCTTGCAATAGCTATCACTCTTAGAAGAAATAAAAGTGGAAGGAATTTCCACTTGTGATACTCATGTTAAATGAGGAAAGAACTGTTAGCCCTTAGTTCCTTTTGGCCCAGTGCTTGTCTCATTTGCCTTTTAATTTTCTGGTCAGACTTATGCTTGGGGCTTTCCAGTTCACAAACAATAGGAATGATTTCCATTGGGTGGTTCTGTCATCTGGTGGGTCACCCTGGAACTTTATTCTTTGTGCTCTGATTTAGAACAGAAACAAGCTAAAGAAAGAAGAAGGGGAAAAAAATCTTCTTGACTCACAATTATAATGTGAATCAGTAATGAAGCTCTAAGTTCAGTGTGTGGGAAAAAGCATTGCTTTCTGTCCATCCATCTCCTGGTTCTAATTTCCAAGAAACAAGAAAAGAGCTTGAGAGAAAAAAGGAGGAAATAATAAAATCATGGGAAACTTGGGAGACATAATCAAAGGGAGGTTGAACTCAGGATGAAACCATTAGGACTAGGTTGCAAATAGAAACCCCAGAGCCCAGCTCCAGTCCCTATATATATTTTGATTGGCTTGCTGGTCCATGCAGCATCAGATAGAAAATCTGAATTAGTAGTTAATATTTAACTACTTAGAGATTTCACATAAAATCCAGATTCATGTCTTCTCTGGAATTTGGGGCAGCACTATGCACATATCTCAGCAGAGCAATAGTTGGACTGAGCTAAGCAGTGGCTGCCCCCTTCAGACAGGGTAGTGGCTGTCTACTTTCAGTTGACTGTGGTCCCCCCTCCCCACTGTACCCCGACCTCTAAGCCCAACTGTTACGCCTCTTTATCTTCAACCCTCTTCTTCCTAGAGTCTCCTTCATTCACAGCAACTACCTGAGTACTGTAGGCATTTCAGTTTGTAAGACATGACCTAAAGGGACCTCTATGCCTTCTGAGTTGTTGAAAGGCATTTAAGACAATGAAGTGGTGACTGAAATTTAAATACAGTGAAAGAAAAGGAGAATAAGGACCTTGAAGACCACGAGAAGAAGCTCAGGGCATCCAATTGCTTCCCAGAATTAGTGCTTTTTCATAGCAATGTATCAGAAAGACAAAATGGACTCTTTCTGTCTCTTTTGCGATTGAAGGCGAAAGGCCGACAGATAGATGATACAGTAAGTGCCAGGTACCACCCAAGTTATACATGAGGGGTGGGGCCAAGTCTGTGCCAGACTCACAAAGAGGCAGATGATCAGATGAGGGAAGGGGCAATGGAGATGGTGAGCAGAGAGTTTTGCTGAGAAAGGAAGCAGAGAGAAACGGGGCAATAGTTGGAAAGGGTGAGACCAAAGTTTGTTTTTTAAGTGAGAGATAACTCAGCATTTGTTCACTGATCGGAATGTTTCAACAGAAAGAGGAGATTGATGATGCTGTAAAAAGGGGGCCAGCTGCAGGTGTGAAGTCTTTAAGCCTGTAAGTGGGAATGGGATTGGGCCATGAAACAGAAGGGTGGATGATCCACACGTTAAAACAAGAAAGAAGAAGGCAGAACATAAAGAACAGGTGCACTGAAGCTATAGATTTAGGTGGGCAAATGTTCTTTAGCCCCAGTTTTCACCTTTTCAACTATTGATAATAAGCTTACTAAAATTTGATTAAATTTAATTTTTGGGGTCTTATTTTCATATAAGGTTGTATAAGTTGTTCACTGCCTAAAGGCACTGGCCAGTGGGATGAAAGGAGACAAAAATCCGGCCTACACTCTCTGCTCACAAGCAGTGTGCCCTGGTGTGGGGTTAAATCCTCCTGAAATGAGGGGCGTCCTTTTTTTTTAAATTATTTTTCAGTTTGCACAAAGGACCTTGCTGGTTAGAAGGGACTGTCCTTATTTGTTCTCTAGTTGTGTGATGTGAGTTAATCTTGTCTCAGAAATGGGAGTGTGAGATCCCTGAAGGAAAAGTCTGTCTCATATTGTTAGTACCAACAGCCAGAGTGCGCTTTCCTCTAGCAGAGTCCATGGAAAACTTCTATAATATATAAATAGATGTCTTCTTAAAAAAAAATCCGTGCAAAATTAAAAAAAAAAAAGAGAATAGAATCAGAACTGTGAAACAGTCAGTCAGCATCATTGTACAACATTGGGGAAAGTATCAGGCACACTCTTTAATGACGTCTAATTGGGTGGCAAGGTGCCCACTCACATTTGGGTAGGAGGAGTTCAGTCCACTGTGTTTATCCTGCTAAGTCTTCTGCATGAAAACTTCTCCTGGAGCCTTTTGTGATGCCTCAGACATGTAGGCCCACAGGGAAAAGATGTTTTGCTGGCTAATCTGAGTACTCCAAAAGCGTTTAGTTTATTTCCAAGAGTGAGGTTGAGGCCCTGGAGTGATCTGACTCAGTATTTTCCTTTACCAGGAGCATAACACTTGTAAGATTTCTCCATCATTGTTGCTTCTTAGAATTATTCAAGAGTTCTTTCACTGGGTTTTCTTTAAGCTTTAAACTCCTCCCAGATGTCCCTCAAAATCATCCTAGCCCATTCATTTTTAATCTTTATTCCAAGACAGAGACAAACTGAAAAATATTAGACTATCATGTGGATAGAATGGTGGTGAATACCTTAGAAACTGGTTTGAGGCCAATTCAGGTTCTAAGTTGTGTGGTCTTGGACAAGTAACCTAACCGCTCTCTGGACCTTAGATTCCTCATCAAAACAAAAATAGAGTTGATACGAGGATTATTGTAAGGACAATTGAACTAAATATATATAAGGTACTTAGCGGATGGCCCACAGTAATTGCTCAGAAAACGGTGATGGCATCAACATTGTTATCATGGTCATCTTGATGCACTGATAATGTGCTTGGTGCAAAATTGTAGTTGCAGCCAGGCTGCAATTGTAAATCCTGAAGGTTTCTTGTTTGACTCACTGAATTATTGGTATTGCTGCACAACCTTTCTATTTTTAATTTTTTTACCTGGCCCCTCCCTTTAAAGGCCAGATAATTTTAATCGCAAAGCTTTCTCTTGCATCATCTGACCCAGCTTTTCCATACAGACACCTTTCCCAGCAGATAGATCATGAGAGCTCATGAACAACCCATGCCAAAGATGGATTTGGATAGATAATATTTAGTGCCTAAGACATTCTTGAGTATCATTTGAGTCCACCTAAGTATGGGCTTCCCTGGTGGCTCAGTGATAAAGAATCCACCTGCCAATTCAGGACGTGGGGATTGATTCTTGGGTTGGGAAGTTCCCTGGAGAGGGAAATGGCAACGCACTCCAGTTTTCTTGCCTGGGAAATCCCATGGACAGGGGAGCTTGACAGGCTACAGTCCATGGGGTTGGCCAAAGAATCGGACATGGCTTGTTCTAAACATGTTCTAAGTATAAGCTTTCCTTTGTGCACCCTTACCTGCTATTCACACTCAAAGCCTTATGGACACAAGAGGATTAATTAAGGACCCAAGTTTGAGAGCCTGTGGTGCATTCTGCTTCCTGGAGGCAAGAGGGCAGTCAGAGATTCTAGACACAGGCAGCTTTGTCTTGTTTGGAGACTCATGGACAGCCTCATTCTGGTCATTTTTATAATTCCTCTCAGTCTTGGGTCACCACACAGAGCTGCCAGCCTCAATGAGAGTGCCCCAGGGAAGCAAAGGCTGACACTTGCCTTTGGAAGAACCGCATTCTCTCTGCAGGCCTTTGAACTTCCTTGGAGCATTGCTCTGGCCTGTAGATCTTATCTGCAATGTTTTCTTCTAGAGGCCCATTCCGCCACCCCAGCAGTGGTGTGACACAGGCCACTCTCTCATCTGGTTCCCAGCAGCTGGAAATGTGGATGTTTGCCTCCGGCCAGCATACACACAGACTGGGCCTGCCCCCCACATGTTCTTGGAGAACTGGCACTCAGACCCCTTTCCTTGATGCTTTGTTAACACACACTTCAAATGAGTGGGCAGGGCTTGATCTTAATCAAATGTCTCATTAATATCTGTCCTTGGTCCAGCTCCAAGTCCTGAGTGCTCTGTATGATAGGCATTTGCATAACAGGCACATACATGTGTGGCCGTACCACCCACTGTCATAACATGAAGGCCCCAAGTTTGTGATGAGTCTATTTTTTCAGCAGAGATAGTTTAAATGAATGGATAAAATAAATACTTTTTTCTCCCCAGCAGTACATGCTCAAGGACACTCAACAAGAAGTAAATGGGATACAAGTTCTTGAGCTGACAGTTAAGTCCAAGGCAAACACTGTTCCTCACCTGTCTCTCTCTGTTGTTTCAAAGGACTGAGTGTAGATGCAACCAACGAGTGTTTGCTTGGGAAGTATCTAAGTATTTGGGCCTAGATTCCCAAGTGAAGTTCTTCCTGCCCACTAACTAAGCTAGTATCGACAGGGATTCCCTGGTGGCTCACATGGTAAAGAATTTGCCTGCAATGCAAGAGACCCAGGTTCGACCCCTGGGTTGAGAAGATCCCCTGGCAGAGGGAATCAGAATTCTTGCTTGGAGAATTTCATGGGCAGAGGAGCCTGGCAGGCTACAGTCCATGGGGTCACAAAGAGTTGGACTTGACTGAGTGATTATCACTTTCACTTTCAGAACATACACTTTAGCTTTCTTTGGTGAATTTTCAAGACTACCTGCACCCAAATCACTGGGGAGTCAGTTAAAAGGCAGATTCCTGAGGCTCACTCCAGACCTCACAAATCAGAAGTCATAGAGCTGTGGAAGTTTCATTTTTACAGTACATCCCAGGAGATTTCAAACTACATGTAAATTTGAGAACCATCTATTCAAAAGTTCTTAACTAGAGGAGAACATCAGAATCACATTGAAAATCCTTATAAAACATGGAGACAGAAGAAGATGTCTCTGGTCTGTACAGTGTTGATATTGATTCAATACATTTAGGGATGGATCCCACGTCTGTATTTGGAAAAAGTTCCACAGTGATTCTAATTAAGAAGCACTCACATAGGTCCCAATGTTTTTAACTTTGGCTGGCGTACATGGGGCGAGGAGGAGGAGAATGGAAGGGGTTCCTTTTAAAATGTAGGTTCCTGGACCTCACCTCCAGAGATATCAATCCAGCACATCCAGGGTGGGGCTTGGGGGATGGTACTTAAAAAAAATTAATTTATTAATTCAGCTGTGCTGGGTCTTCATTGCATCGTGTGGGATCTTTAGTTGTGGCATGTGGGATCTTGTTCCTTGGCCAGGGATCAAACATGGGCCCCATGCATTGGGAGCGCTGAGTTTTAGCCACTGGACCACCAGGGAAGTCCCAGGAGCTAGATAGCCTGCTCCGCAAATTCTAATGTGGATTGTTCTTGAAGATAGGGATTCATCAAGGGTGCATGTGGACTCTCCCTTCCCCCTTCCCTTGACTCCTGCCATCATGAAGCACCTGCACACCTGCAGTGACTTTGCAGACACTTTGCTCTTCCTGCTCTTGGCAGCCATGGCACAGTCAGCCCTGAGGACAGCCTGCCTGTCCACCTGTGGACATGACCTAGAGAGGTTTCCCCAGGAGGGTCTTCCAGAGCATCTCCCACTCTTCCTTTCCCTTTGAGTTTCATTTCTCTGGGACAATGATGAGAATGCCAAAGAAATGTCTAGGCTCTGAATTTAAACAAGTATGCCTTGAAGCACAACATTATTTTCTGCAGTTTAAAGCACAGAGGTTTTTGTTGTTGTTATTGCAAATCAAAACAGCTCCATAAAACCAGGTGTGGAAGGGGGAAGGAGGCAACCTCTCTGATGGCTTTGTTGTTTCCGGTCATTTAGGGTTTACCGGGTACTAGAAACAGAAATGTGTTCATCAAAAACAGTTCATAATCCTGCCCCTGCGCTGCCCCCCATAAGCAAAATTTAACTGCCTCTTCTTTTAATAGAGCTTTTATTTTTAAAGATTTTTCATTTTTATCAAAGTAATATACACATATACTTTTGAAAGTGAAATAGTATGTTTAAAGGTTATAACAAAAAGAGTAAATCTTCCTGGGAAATTTTTCTCACAGGATTTCCTTGTGAATTTCTTGTCAATTTCTCTTTCATTCCCTTGTTCTTGAACTCCTTTGCATGTTGAATCTTCTGATTGATCCTCTGATCCTTTATCTTTTCTCTCCTATTGTTCATCTCTTTATCTTTACCTTGTCAGAGGGATTACTTTGTCTCTATCATCTAGCCTTCTATTGACCTTTTAAACTAGTTTTCATGTTTTCTGATTTTCAAAATGTCTTCCTTTTTCATTTTTAGTGTTCTGGTATTACTGTATGGATGGAATATATTCTATTAGTTCTCTGAAACTTGTAATTTCTCAAGCTTTTATTTTGCCCTCCTTTTTTTTTTTTTTCTTCCAAGGTCTTGAGAAGAACCCAGTCTCCTGAGATCAATTGTTTGTATTCTGGTTTTTGAATGAGAGGAAACTAGAGGTTACACTGTTCAAAACACAGACGTTTATCTAAAACTCTTGTTTTCAATTTGTCTCCAAACCCCTGACTCTTCCCTGTGCCTGCGTCTCTGTGTTCAGGGCCTCTTCTGTTTCGTGGTTCTAGACCCATGTGGCCCAGTACCATAACACCTCATCACCTGTGGCCATTGAGCACTTGTAGCATGCTGTAAGTATAAAATACATATCAAAATTTGAAGATACTATGAAAAAAAAGATAAAATATCTCACTACTAATGAAAACGATTATGTGTTGAAATGATAATACGATGGATATATTGAATTAAGTAAACTATACTGTTAAAATTAACTTACCTCTCTTATTGTAGCTATCGGAAAATTTGAAACCACACCCATGACTTGCATTATACCCTATTTGACAATGTTGCTCTTCTGTGGTTTTAGGGATGGGGATGCACGGCTGCACTGCTCCTGTTTCAGCCCTTCATATCTGTGGAAGCCATTGCCTGTGGTCCCTGATCCTTCCTGGGATGACAGATTGCTTGCTTCTCCCTCATGTCCTCTGCAAGTTCTTGATTTCAACTTGCTCTGTGTAGGTCAGTTATCACTTGCCCACCGTCACCCCCCCCCACCCCGCCCCGTCCACTCATTTGCCATTTGCTTCACAAAGCTGATTGATTGACATTTCTCCTCTTCTATTATCTTAGGATTTATGGGTTTAATATTTTCCTTTACTGTCATTTTAGTAGGGCTTTGAAAGGGGATGGTGATAAATGCACACAATCAATCTGTCATTTGTAAATTCTAATGGCCCCTTGAATCAAAATAAATTGTTAGCTTTAAGGCTTATGGAATTTCACATTTATGCCTAAAGTCTCTGGGCTAGTCAGCTCAGGCTGCCATAACAAAATCCCAGAGATTGGGTGGTTTAAACAGCAGGAATTTATTTCTTACAGTTCTGGAGGCTGGGAAATCCAAGATAGGAGCTGGCTGATATGTTTCCCTGATTCTCTTCCTGGCTTACAGAGAGCTGCCTTCTCACTGTCCTCATATGGCAGCGAAAGAGAGGAAGCAACTCTCTGGTGTCTCTTCTTTTAAGGATACTAATCCCTTCCTTACCCTGACCTCATGTAAACCTAATTATCTCCCAGAGGCCCCATCTCCAAATTTCACATAGATGTCACTTGCTCCTCCCACCCCTGCCCAAGTGCTTGTCACTAGGATATTCACTTCAAAGTTTCCTTCATCCTTTTCACAGCATAGATTTTGTTACCTTTAATATATTTATTACAGAAATTGATAGGACATTTAAAATTTTATTTGGAAAAACGAAGGACCAAAAAGAGCCTAAACAATCTTGAAAAAGAACAAAGTTGGTGGACTACTATTACTTGACTCCAACATTAGTGTGATTTATGGTTTTTCCAGTAGTCACGTATGGATATGAGTTGGACTATAAAGAAAGCTGAGCCCCGAAGATTCAGTGCTTTTGAACTGTGATGTTGGAGGAGACTCTTGAGAGTCCCTTGGACTGCAAGGAGATTCAGTCAGTCCATCCTAAAGGAAATTAGTTCTGAATATTCATTGGAAGGCCTGATGTTGAAGCTGAAACTCCAATACTTTGGCCACCTGATGCGAATATCTGACTCATTTGAAAAGACCCTGATGCTGTGAAAGATTGAAGGCGGGAGGAGAAGGGGACAACAGAGGATGAGATGGTTGGATGGCATCACTGATGTGATGGTCATGTATTTGAGTAGGCTCTGGGAGTTGGTGATGGACAAGGAAGCCTGGTGTGCTGCAGTTGATGGAGTCGCAAAGAGTCGGACACGACTGAGTGACTGAACTGAACTGAATCAGATTAGTGTGGTATTGATGAAAGGCTAGATATGTAGACTGATGGGGCAAAACAGTGTCCAGATATAAACTCATAATTGTATGGCTGAACAATTTTTGATGAGTGCTAAGGCCAAGTTGACTCATTGGAAAAGACTCTGATGCTGGGAGGGATTGGGGGCAGGAGGAGAAGGGGACGACCGAGGATGAGATGGCTGGATGGCATCACTGACTCGATGGATGTGAGTCTGAGTGAACTCCGAGAGATGGTGATGGACAGGGAGGCCTGGCGTGCTGCGATTCATGGGGTCGCAAAGAGTCGGACACGACTGAGCGACTGAACTGAACTGAAGGCAATGGGCTTCCCTGGTGGCTCAGACAGTAAAGAATCTGCCTGCAATGCGGGAGACCTGGGTTTGATCCCTGGGTTGGGAAGATTCCCTTGGAGGGCATGGCAACCCACTCCAGTATTCTTGCCTGGAGAATCCTCATGGACAGAAGAGCCTGGCAGGCTACAGTCTATGAAGTCACAAAGAATCAGACACGACTAAGTGACTAAGCCCACACAAGGCAATTTAATAAGGAAAGGAAAATGTCTTCAATAAATGGCACTAGAACAATGAGATATTCATATATTTATATACACACACATTTATATATACTTACATATATGTATGAAAATCCTCAACCCCTAATTCATACCATACAGAAAAATCAATTTGAGACAGATGTGATATTTAAATGTAATATATAAAACAACAAAGATATAGGGAATTCCATGGTGGTCCAATGCTTAGGACTCTGTGCTTTCACTTTGGGGCCTGGATTCAATCCCTGATTGGGAAGCTAAGCTCCTATAAGCTGTGCGGTGTAGCCCAAACAAATCCCTCCGTTTCCTTAAATAAATAAGTAAATATATAGAAGAAAACCTAGAGTGATGACCTCAGCATAGGCAAAAATGTATTAGAGGGGACACAGAAAGCATAAATCATAAAAAAGTAAGTTGGGCTTTTATCAAAATTTAAAATTCCTGCTTCTAGAAAAACAAATCAAGAAAAATAAATGGACAAGTCAGACTGGGAAAAATAGTCACAATGCATACATCTGACAAGGGATTTATATCAAGAATATGTAAATAACTCCTGCAAGTCAATAATAAAAAGACAAACAATCCCAAAATTTAAAAAGTGGACAAGAGATATAAATAAGCACTTCAGCAAAAGAAGATGTGCAAATGGCCAATAATTACATCAAAGTGTGTTCAGTATCATTTATCAGTAACGAAAGCAAAATAAAACCATAACAAGAAACTATTAAATGCCCACTAAAGTGGCTGAAATGAAACAGATGAACACCACCAACTATCAGAGAAGGATGGAGCAACCAGAACCCTCACATGTTGCTGATGGGAGTGTACAATGTTATAATTAACTTGTCAGTTTCTTAAGAACTGAAACATATATCTACTCTAGGTTTTAGCAGTTCTTAGGTATGAAGCTGAAACTCCAATACTTTGGCCACCTAATGTGAAGAAATTACTAATTTGAAAAGACCCTGATGCTGAGAAAGATTGAAGGTGGGAGGAGAAGGGGATGACAGAGGATGAGATGGTTGGATGGCATCACTGACTCAAGGGACATGAGTCTGAGTAAACTCTGGGAGTTAGTGATGGACAGGGAGGCCTGGCGGGCCGCAGTCCATGGGGCCGAAAAGAGTAGGACACGACTGAGCTACTGAACTAAACTGAACTGAAATCTTAGCTATTAGTTCAAGAGAAATAAAAATGCGCATTCACAAAAAAATCTTGTGCAATACAGTTCAGAGCAGTTTTTTCACGATAGCTTCAGCTAGAAACCACATAGCTAGTCTTCGACAAGGAAATGGGTAAATAAGTGGTGACATAGCCATATGATGGAATACTCCCAAAGAACCAAATGTAGCTACAAGCAACAGCATGCATGAATCTCAAAAATAGTAGGCTGAGAGGATGAAGTCTGTCACACACAGAAAGAATATACTGCATAATTCCATATACATAAAAGCTAGAATACACAAATTCAAACATTGATAACAGAAATAAGATCATTGGTTTCTTCATGTGATGTGAAGATGGACTGGAAAAGAGCATGAGGAAACATTTGGGGTGTTCTATGTGTTGATAAGCATTTTTCAAGTCTGATTGAATGGAACAAATAAGATCTGAACATTTACAGTGTGTAAATTATACTTTAACATTTTTAAATAATTAAAACAAAATGCTGCTTAAAATGTATTCACTGGGATCCACTTTATCAGATGAACCTTAAGAAGTTCCTCATTTTACTTCATCTACCTCTCTAATTTATACATTTTTCTAACTGATGTTAAGTTGAAATGTTTCTCAGTTTATATTTTATGAAATAAATTTCTCCAAAGATGTATCTTTCTAGGTAAGATGCCTAACCTGACTGATTTGATGACTTGGAACTAAAAACACGAAAAGGAATTCCTTATGACGTCCCAGAAGATACTTGGAATGTTGAGAGAGCTGAGTTGCACATCTTTGCCTATGCTCCCCTTTATGGCCAAAATGCTCTTCCAAAATTCATATCACATTCCATCAGCTGAGAGTACACTTCGGCAGTTCTTAAAAGATACATTTTCATTTGTGTATCTGTAGGATTCGAGAGGGCTTTCAGCTATACAGTAGAAAATTCAACTTGAAATGGCTTATTCTTTTTTTTCTTTTGAACTTTTTATTTTGTATTGGGGTATAGGTGAGTTTGAGTGAACTCCAGGAGATGGTGATGGACAGGGAGGCCTGGGGTGCTGTAATTCATGGGGTCGCAAAGAGTCGGATACGACTGAGCCAATGAACTGAACTGAACTGATAGCCAATTAACAATGTAATCATTTCAGATGAACAGGGAAGGACTCAGCCATACATATACATGTATCCATTCTCCCCCAAACGCCCCTCCCATTCAGGCTGGCACATAACATTGAGCAGAATTCCATGTACTATAGGATAGATCTTTGTTGATTATTCATTTTAAATATAGCAGTGTGTACATGACCTTCCCAAAGTCCCTATCTCTTCCCCTTAGCAACCATAAGTTCATTTTCTAAGTCTGTGAATCTCTTTCTGCTCTGTAAGTAAGTTCATTTGTATCATTTCTTTTTAGATTCCACATATAAGGTGTGTCATGCCTCATTCTCTGTCTGACTTATTTCACTTGGTATGACACTCTCTAGGTCCATCCATGCTGCTGCAAATGGCATTGTTTCATTCTTTTTAATCGTCGTGTTGTGTCAGTCGCTCAGTCGTGTCCGACTCTTTGCGACCCCGTGAACTGTAACCTACTAGGCTTCTCTGTCCATGGGATTCTCCAGGCAAGAATACTGGAGTGGATTGCCATTTCCTTCTCCAGGGGATCTTCCCGACCCAGGGATTGAACCTGGGTCTCCCGCATTGGAGGCAGACGCTTTAACCTCTGAGCCACCAGGGAAGCCCATTCTTTTTAATGGTTGAGTAATATTCCACTGTACATATGTAACACATCATCTTTATCCATTCCTCTGTCAATAAACATTTAGGTTCTTCCATGTCTTGGCTATTGTAAATTGTACTGCAAAGAACTTTGGGGTGCATGTATCCTTTCAGATCATGTTTTTCTTTGGATATATGACCAGGAGTGGGACTGCAGGGTCATATGGTAGCTTTATTAAAATGGCTTATTCTTTAAGAAAAATTTATTGTATCCTGTTACTAGAAGTCTGGAGGTAAGACAGTTCTGGAGAGGGCTATATTAGCAACTTGATGACTTCCTTAAGGTCTCAGATTCTTTAATCTTTCTTTTGTGCCATTCTCAGCACATTGGCTTTGTCTTCAGGCAGTTAGTTTTCATGTTTATGATTGTACCTCATGGTTGCAAGAGGGCTGCTGCTGATCCAGATATCACATCACACAACACACACACACAAAAAAACCCTCTATAAGATGAAGATTTATTTCTTCCTGTGGTTTCTTTTTTTAAACAAGGGAATCTTTCTTAGAAGCCACTCAACAGACCTCACATGGCCACCTTATTGGCCTAACATGTAGAGGGAAATGGGACTGCCATTATTGAGTTAGACCTATCAGAACCTTTCCCTAAAGATGATACTTGGGCAACTCTCCTTGAAGTCATGGGCACATACTGGAGAGTTTCTACTTGGCCACAATCAGTGCTAGGAGGTTGGAAATAGCTATACTGATGGATGATGGGTTGACAATTAACAGTTTCTGCTACAGTAGCCTTTGCATTTGTTCTATTTTCCCCACAAACTTAATCTTGAGAATAGAGATTATTTTCCCCTTCCATATAAACATGGTAAATAGTATAAAGGTATGTGCCCAATAGGCCTTTCATAGTATTGATTGATTGATACCCCAATTTCATTTCAGAAAGGAATTAATTCTGCTCAGAAGACAATCAACAAATGTTTCATGATTTCAGAATTTTTTAACTGACGGGACAACCATCATATATATAAAATGATATATAAAATAATATATTTTAAGAAGAAAGAGTAGATTTTATTTTATAACCAATTTGAGTAGCCTGGAGGGAGGACTTTCCTAGGTTCCCAGATTATCTCATCTATTTTAGTTTGCAATGTGACCATTCAAAAATAAGAAGCAGTCAGTAGAAGACTGACTTTTAAGGGCTCTCATTTATGGTTAATGTTCTTGCTTAAAAGAAGATTTGTGGAGTGGGCTTGTTGCCTCCTTTTCTTGGTTTCCATTAGTGCTGTTACCTGTGGCAACCCACTCCAGTATTGTCACCTGAAGAATTCCAAGGACAGAGGAGCATGGTGGGCTGCAGTCCATGGGGCCACAAAGAGCTGGACATGACCGAGGGACTAATACACACACACAGGATGGGTGAACTTGAAGGAACCTCCATGATGGTTTCACCATGAGGCCAGATGCTATTTGAGTAAAGTCTGGTCCTTCTCTGTAGTTAGGAAGAGTGGGAGATTTCAGAGATACCCAGGATATCTGGGGCCCAGTTTGCATGGTGTTTTATGACGGCAGATGGAGACACAGTGAACAGGGGATTCCAGAGTGGTTCCATGTCAGCACCTCTGCAAGGGGTAGGGGTGGGGGGGTTGTTAGTTGACCTAAGAGATTCCATTCTAATGTGCTGAGGATGGATTTTAGGCCTGGACTTTGCAAAGGCTAAGAAAGATTCATTGCAAATTTCTATTTACTTGTCTGGCTTTCGTGGGATAGCCAGTGTTTTCCCTTGTCTTAGGTTATCTTTGGCTGAAGGGCAAGAAAAATAGTCAGTGATGTCTTGGAAATTTAAGGCTAATACTATATGCCTCTTTTAAAAAATATTTGGTTATCCAGCAAGATATTTCTTGTGTTTCTACATCTAAAATTTCTCTGTGGTTTGGCAGTACCAAGGCTTTTCATGGCTGCCAGTCATATCTTAATTGGATCACCTTGTGGAAACTTCAGAGAGGTTTCCTAGAATTTGCTTCCAATTTCTGATGCCAACCCAGCTTTTATTATCTAAGGTGAGACAGACATGACAATCTCCTCATTTCCTTTCTCTTTAAAAGGACTTGCTGCATTTTCCAAAATACCTCCCAGAGAGTGCTTACTGTGGGGAACATTCTCCTTTCTTGGCAAAAAATGTTCTTGCTAGTTCTGTTACTCCTCAAATGTGATAAATTTTTTGCAAATGTGATTGAGAAAATAGGTAACAGAAATCTAAAGAAGGGTGAGAAAAACTCCCCTTTTTACTCATTCCTAAGACCATTGTATTACTCTTTATTAAAATCATACTTATGTGAGTTGACCTTGTATCATGAATTACAAAATGTACTTGCCTTTTATTTTTTGGTACAAAATTATAAGCTCTTTGAGGGTAGGCAAGATACCTAATTCCTTTCTAACCCTTTCAACATCAGTCAGATGTATAATAAGTGGGGGACATATTTATAGAATTAAAATGTTTGAAATACAACTCTGGAAAACATATGAGAGGGTATTAAGACTGTTACCAAAAATAGTTAATGATATGACAAAAAATGATTTTAATGAAAAAAGGAAGGCATAAACTTTGCATATAATAAGATTCATCTTTTGTGATAAATGGGCACAGATATGTGAACACAGAAGGAAATATGACAAGATAGTAAAATGGTAATTATTTGAGAGTGGTGAGATTGAGGTTATTTTTATTTTTTGCAATTTATATTCAAATAACCTATATTAAGCATTTCATAATAAAGAAGTTAAACTTTAAAATTCATGTTCAATTATTTTTATTTACAAAAATTTTTTTTCAAAGAAAGTTAAGTGAGGATTTATTTAAACAAGAATATACTTTCAGAAAAAAAGTGGACAGACAGGTAAGTGGACATACAAGTGTTCAGCTATTTTTAAAAGATCATTTTCCTCTAACCTTTTAAGCCAAGACACTGCAATATTTATTTAAAATTTCAGCAGCCATTTGTGTTTGGTCTGACAGTGGAGTGCTTCATACGATTATCTTTGTAGTTGTTACTTAAGACTGCTCCATGTGTCTTAATGTCTCCTTTTTATAGCTGAGGAAATTGATGGACAGAGAGGCTAAGGGGCGGCCAGGCAGGAGGAAAAGGGATCGGGGTTAGGCCCCATGGATGCTAAGGCACAGGCCTAACCACTGACCCCACTTGCTCCCAGTAGACCCTACATGTAGATTCTTCAAACAGACCTGTGGAGCCTGTCAGCTTCATACTATTCTCTCTGCCCTTGGCTCATGTATTCATGAGTATCACAATTGTATCATTTTCACAAAGTATTTGGTCCTTTTAAATTTATGAATATCTAATGCCTTAAATCAGAGAAGGCAATGGCAACCCACTCCAGTACTCTTGCCTGGAAAATCCCATGGATGGAGGAACCTGGTAGACTGCAGTCCATGGAGTTGCTAAGAGTTGGATACGACTGAGTAACTTCACTTTCACTTTTCACTTTCATGCATTGAAGGAAATGGCAACCCACTCCTGTGTTCTTGCCTGGAGAATCCCAGGGGTGGTGGAGCCTGGTGGGCTGCCGTCTATGTGGTCGCACAGAGTCAGACAAGACTGAAGCGACTTACAGCAGCAGCAGCAGCAATGCCTTAAATACTGATCACAGCAACTGTAATACGAAAGATTAGCACATTTTTGGATGAAAACAACAAATAGGGAACATGTCCCAAGCTCTTGATGATAGTGGTCAAGGAACATTTACTTGCTAGATAAGGTAGTTTTGTAATGCTTTAACTTTGAATAATGCACATGTATTATTTCTAGTCCAAAAGAATAATGCAAATATGAGAAAATCTAGAATTAATTCATAGGTAAAAGCAGAGTTCGGAGAAGGCAATGGCATCCCACTCCAGTACTCTTGCCTGGAAACTCCCATGGACAGAGGAGCCTGGTAGGCTGCAGTCCATGGGGTCGCTGAGTCGGACACGACTGAGCGACTTCACTTTCACTTTTCACTTTCATGCACTGGAGAAGGAAATGGTAACCCACTCCAGTGTTCTTGCCTGGAGAATCCCAGGGATGGCGGAGCCCAATGGGCTGCCATCTGTGGGGTCGCACAGAGTCGGACACGACTGAAGCGACTTAGCAGCAGCAAAAGCAGAGTTAGCAAGCATTTCCTGTTAAGTGCCAGTTTACAAATAGCTTTGGCTTTGCAGGCCATGTGGCCTCTGTTACACTGTCCAACTCTGCTAGGGTAGCAAGAAAACAGTCATATGGATATTGCATTAAGGGATGGATAGGTTCTGTTCTAATAAAATTTTATTTACAAAAACAAGCACTGGACTAGATTTGGCCCACGGGCCATAGTTTGGTAACACTTGTGAATTAGTCTTCTGCCACAACTGTAATTACCACAAATCTGTGGCTCATAACAGCATAAATTTATTCTTCAACAGTACAGGAGAACAGAAGTCTGAAGTCACCATCACTGGGCTAAAATCAAGGTATTGGCATGACTGAACTTGCTCTCTAAGCTTCAGGAGAGAATTGCTTCCTCCTCTCTTCTGGATTCTAAGGCTATAGTCATGGCTTGTGGTCACATCACTCCCATCTCTGCTTCTGTCATCACATTGCCTTCCTTTCTTCTGTAGTCAAACATCCCTCAGTGTATGTCTCTTAAGGACACTGTGATTGCATTTAGTGTCCACTTGGATAATTGATGATAATCTCATCTCAAGGTCTTTAACTCAATTACACCTGCCAAGTCCCTTTAGCCATATGAAGTGCATTTATAGGTTTTCAGGCTTACAATGTGAGTATATTAGCTTAAAGTAACAAAAAGATTGGGGACTGCTAAATAAAGAAAGTTGACTTAGGAACAAACTCACCTGAGTTTGGGGTCCCAGCTCCAGCAGTAACTGTATGTAATGAAAGGCTTTTGGAGGGTCATTTTGCATCTCTGGTTTTTAGCTTTTCTCTCTTATGATGTGAGCAAACGAGACTATGTGATCCTGAAACCGTCTTCAGCTCTGTCATCTTTAAATTTTATGATTTTGATGAAGAGTATTTTTAACATCTGCCTTCTGTCATAATGACCTTTATCATAAATAAAGTAAATCCAGTCTAAGCAGTTTTGTGTTAAGCTGTATCAGGGACAATTCAATATTTATAAGCAAAATAAAGGAAGAGATAAATTTAACTATTCCCAAGTTAACATAAGCATGGAGGAATTATAGGCCAACTGTCTCATTAAGAAGGAAACTTTAAAAATTTTACATGCCACTCTGTACAGAAGAGCATTTGAAGAGTCCACAAAAGTACTTTCAGAACTTACAGATAAAGAATAATAAACTCAGGACCATGAGAGAGAGAGGGTGTTGAATTATTACATGCAACTAGACGAAGAGAATATACAGAAAGGCACATACTTAGGCTTTATGCAATTTTAAGGGTGAATATAATTCTGTCAGTGAGTTTCCTGGTGGCAAAAGCAAAGAGAAAAAGGATCATATAAGAATAACCTTGTTAAAATATTTTTGTTGATTGCTAGAAGTCCCTGTAACATGACTGATATTTCCCATGAGTTTACTCAAATGTGGGACACTAAAACTATTCTAACATTATCATTTCATCCATTCCACCTTCAACAGATATTCATTAATGGCTTCTACCTATTTGGGGCTGTACTAGTCAATAGGGAATTAGATAATCATGAACCAAATGGAGAGATATAGGGGCCTACCTTAGGAAGGCTTTATCTACAGACTAGTCAGGGAAGAGGACCTAAAAAGCCTCTTGATGAAAGTGAAAGAGGAGAGTGAAAAAGTGGCTTAAAGCTCAACATTCAGAAAACAAAGATCATGGCATCCGGTCCCATCACTTCATGGGAAATAGATGGGGAAACAGTGGAAACAGTGTCAGACTTTTGCAGATGGTGACTGCAGCCATGAAATTAAAAGACACTTACTCCTTGGAAGAAAAGTTATGACCAACCTGGATAATATATTCAAAAGCAGAGGCATTACTTTGCCGACTAAGGTCCGTCTAGTCAAGGCTATGGTTTTTTCCTGTGGTCATGTATGGATGTGAGAGTTGGACTGTGAAGAAGGCTGAGCACCAAAGAATTGATGCTTTTGAACTGTGGTGTTGAATATGACACCACCCTTATGGCAGAAAGTGAAGAGGAGCTCAAAAGCCTCTTGATGAAAGTGAAAGAGGAGAGCGAAAAAGTTGGCTTAAAGCTCAACATTCAGAAGACGAAGATCATGGCATCTGGTCCCATCACTTCATGGGAAATAGATGGGGAAACAGTGGAAACAGTGTCAGACTTTATTTTGGGGGGCTCCAAAATCACTGCAGATGGTGACTGCAGCCATGAAATTAGAAGACGCTTACTCCTTGGAAGAAAAGTTATGTCCAACCTAGATAGCATTTTCCAAAGCAGAGACATTACTTTGCCGACTAAGGTCCGTCTAGTCAAGGCTATGGTTTTTTCCTGTGGTCATGTATGGATGTGAGAGTTGGACTGTGAAGAAGGCTGAGCACCGAAGAATTGATGCTTTTGAACTGTGGTGTTGGAGAAGACTCTTGAGAGTCCCTTGGACTGCAAGGCGATCCAACCAGTCCATTCTGAAGGAGATCAGCCCTGGGATTTCATTGGAAGGAATGATGCTAAAGCTGAAACTCCAGTACTTTGGCCACCTCATGCGAAGAGTTGACTCATTGGAAAAGACTCTGATGCTGGGAGGGATTGGGGGCGGGAGGAGAAGGGGACGACCGAGGATGAGATGGCTGGATGGCATCACGGACTCGATGCACGTGAGTCTGAGTGAACTCCGGGAGATGGTGATGAACAGGGAGGCCTGGCGTGCTGCGATTCATGGGGTCGCAAAGAGTCGGACATGACTGAGCGACGGAACTGAACTGAACAAGAGGGAGTACCTAATGTGAACAATATAAAGAAGATTGACTAAGAAAAGAGGAACAGCCTCAGGACATGTCCTCACTGTAACAGAAGATCTAGCAATCATGTGATCAAAGTTCCAGAAAGTAGATGAAGGAGGGTGGAGCTGAAAAAGTATGCAAACAAAATAATGGCTGAAAACTCACTATATGTGGCAAAGAAATAAATGAATAACCTAGAGCTTTAAGAAGTTGAAAAAACCTCTAACAAGATAAACCCAAAGCAATCCAAGCAATGACATCATAACCAGACTTCTGAAAATTAAACAAAATGAAAATTAATTAAAGTAGTGAGTGAGAAAGGACATATTACATACAGTGGAACAAATCTTTTGACAGCAAAATTCTTATAGGAAACAGTAATGGACAGAAGGAAGAGACACAACAGTATTTAAGTCCTAAAGGAAAAGAATTGTCATTTGATATCTTTTGAAAATATATTTTAGTAAAGAAAAGGAAATGAAATAATTTAAGAAAACTAAGAGAATCTGTTGGGAGAAAATCTACTCTAAAAAAATGACTTAAAGAATTTTTCTAGACAGAATACAAGTGATAAAATAAGGATTCTTGGGGGAAACAAAAGAACAAAAATATGAGAAATATTTTAGTTTTCTAAATTATGTTTGAAGGATGAAGAAAAATACTACATTGTCTA
Source organism: Cephalophus harveyi (assembly GCA_006410635.1). Classification (NCBI taxonomy): domain Eukaryota; kingdom Metazoa; phylum Chordata; class Mammalia; order Artiodactyla; family Bovidae; genus Cephalophus; species Cephalophus harveyi. The sequence continues at coordinate 493,678 of SJYT01082292.1, forward strand.
ATGTTGTTCTCAATAAATATAGGAAATACTTTAGAAAATTAAGTTAAAATGCATTGGATAAAGGGACATAAAGGGAAATAAATTTTCTAACTTACTCATATGGATAAAATGTTAATATTGGTAGATTTTGAAAAGCTACGTGTATAGTTCAATATCTAGAGGAGTTGCTTAAAAAAAAGTTATGCAAGGAGATACAGTAAAAAACACTTAAGGTAAATAAGGGTGAAATACTATAAGAAAAGACTCACCAATATGCTGCTTATAAGAGACTAACTTCTGAAGTAAGGGCACCCAGACTGAAATTTAAGTGATCTATGCAAACCAATGGAGAAGGAAATGGCAACCCACTCCAGTGTTCTTGCCTGGAGAATCCCAGGGACAAGGGAGCTTGGTGGGCTGCCGTCTATGGGGTCGCACAGAGTAGGACACGAGTGAAGCGACTTAACAGCAGCAGCAGCATGCAAACCAAAACAAATAAAGAAGCTATGTAGCTAGTTGCTGCTGCTGCTGTTAAGTCGCTTCAGTTGTGTCTGACTCTATGTGATCCTATAGACGGCAGCCCACCAGGCTCCCCCGTCCCTGGGCAAGAAAACTGGAGTGGGTTGCCATTTCCTTCTCCAATGCGTGAAAGTGAAAAGTGAAAGTGAAGTCGCTCAGTCATGTCCGACTTTTAGCGATCCCATGGACTGCAGTCCACCAGGCTCCTCTGTCCGTGGGAGTTTCCAGGCAAGAGTACTGGAGTGGGGTGTCAATGCCTTCTCCCATGAACCGATTTAGTACCCAGTTAATAGGAGCCACAGCGCCGCCGAAAGCCCACAGCAATGAAAACCTGGACAGAATTGATATGTCTTAGGAACTGTGGTGTTACAGAAAACTCTTGAGAGTCCCTTGGACTGCAAGGAGATCCAACCAGTCTATTCTAAAGTAGATCATCCCTGGGTGTTCTTTGGAAGGAATGATGCTAAAGCTGAAACTCCAGTACTTTGGCCACCTCATGCGAAGTGTTGACTCTTTGGAAAAGACTCTGATGCTGGGAGGGATTGGGGGCAGGAGGAAAAGGGGATGACAGAGGATGGGATGGCTGGCTGGCATCACCGACTCGATGGACGTAAGTTTGAGTGAACTCCAGGAGCTGGTGATGGACAGGGAGGTCTGGTGTGCTGCAATTCATGGAGTCGCAAAGAGTCGGACAGGACTGAGCGACTGAACTGAACTGAGCTGAACTGAACTGAACTGAACTGAGGATGATATCATCAAATTGAATCTAAAGGAAGGAAAGAAGCACAATTTCCTGAGATTAAATAGAAGACTTCAGCAAAGTGGTGCCAGGCAATTCAGAATGAGAGTAAAGATGGGCTATTCAATAGAATTCTGGTTTTGGTAAGAATAGTCTGAGCTGTAGAAGAGTGACGCCTGGGAATAAACGTCCTTATGGAGTTATCACTGGCCTTGCATCTAGGAAAGCAACTGGAATTCGAAAAGGAATTAGTCCTATGAATCGGCCACCTCTAAGTGACAAGAATATAGAACGATATTTTCCAACATTAAAAAGGAAGGCAAACCTTCTGAGACTAAATGAATATTGCAGGGATAACCAGTTGCAGCTCTCAAGAGACCTAACCAGTTAAATAGAAAAGATTACATTCCAGCCAGTTTTACCAGGAGTGGAAATAAATTAAGTCATCAGAAAGACACTCGTCAGGGAGCTTTTCTTTTCAGAAGAGGCCTGAAGGTTCAGGCCCAGTTGGACTCAGAACAACTGCTAGACGATGTAGTAGCAAAGAAAACTCATCAATAGAGAACTTCTATCACAAATGGAAGAATTTTGACTGTATCCATTGATAATCCAGGAGAAGCGCAGTGCCCAGTAACTCAGAAACCACTATCAACTCGTACTGCTCTGCCCTCATTCTTGACAAAACGAGATCAATCTGATGTAAAGAAAGTTCCTAAAATTGTCCCCCTACAATTTGAAATAACACTGTTTCCAGTGTTGGAAAACAGATGGGGATGACTTTTAATGAGCGATTTGGGATCCTGAAGGAACAGAGAGCCACTTTCAACAAAAGAGGTAGCCGCTTTGTAACTGTGGGATAGATCCCATGTCAAAGGAACTTTTGAATGATGACTCTTAAATTTTTAATTGCTTGAAGAGTTCATCACAGAAATTCAAGAAACTTTATTACAAAATATTCACAAGGCTAAATAACTCATTTTTATTTTTGAAGTATTTTTTAAACATGTATAAATAATGTCCTGAAAGAATAACAGGGAATATACCTATATATTCTGAAAATTTTCATGGTTGGTCCAGACAGAACAATTCTCTGTTTGACTTTTTTGATTCCTCATGTAGCAGAAAGAAGGTGGAAAGACAGAAATTGATTATTTTATGATAGTGGTATTTAGGATCTCATCGCTTAGCCCATTTTTTAAACCTTGCCATGGTAAATCTTGGTCTTCAAGATTTGAAGTAGGTCCTTTTGTTGCTGTCACTTTTATACTTTAATACTGTTCGTGTAATAACTGCAGGTGTCTTTTCTTCATTAGGGATATAAAAATTATTAGAATTTCAGTTTGGGGGTTTAAGAATTATGGGGATATTTGGAACTTGGTTCATTTTTCAAATAACATTAGGTTAATCCTCCAGAGTTGTAAATCTTTAATGCTGAACTTTTTAAAACAAGAAATGTAACTTCAGGCATTAGTCTCAGTTTAAAATATGATGTTTGCAACAACCCAAAACCTATGGGACACTGTAAAAGCAGTGCTAAGGGGGAGGTTCATAGCAATACAGGCTTACCTCAAGAAACAAGAAAAAAGTCAAATAAATAACCTAACTCTACACCTAAGTGAAGTGAAGTGAAGTTGCTCAGTCATGTCCAACTGTTTGCGACCCCATGGACTGCAGCCCACCAGGCTTTTCTGTCCATGGGATTTTCCAGGCAAGAGTACTGGAGTAGGTTGCCATTTCCTTCTTCAGGGTATCTTCCTGACTCAGGGATTGAATCCAGGTCTCCCACATTGTAGCCAGATGCTTTTACCATCTGAGCCACCAGGGAAGTCCACTCTACACCTAAACCTAGGTAGACTAGTAAAGGAAGAAATGAAGAACCCCAGGGCTAGTAGAAAGAAAGAAATTATAAAAAAAATTAGGGCAGAAATAAATGCAAAAGAAACAAAAGAGACCATAGCAAAAATCAACAAAGCTAAAAGCTGGTTCTTTGGGAAGATAAATAAAATTGACAAACCATTAGCCAGACTCATCAAGAAACAAAAAATCAAATCAACAAAATTAGAAATGAAAATGGAGAGATCACAACAGACAATACAAAAATACAAAGGATCAAAAGAGACTACTATCAGCAACTATATGCCAATTAAATGGACAACTTGGAAGAAATGGACAATTCTTAAAAAAGTATAACTTTCCAAAACTGAACTAGGAAGAAATAGAAAATCTTAACAGACCCATCACAAGCACAGAAATTGAAACTGTAATCAGAAATCTTCCAGCAAACAAAAGTCCAGGGCCAAAAGTCTTCACAGCTGAATTCTACCAAAAATTTAGAGAAGACCTAACATCTATCCTACTCAAACTCTTCCAGAAAATTGCAGAGGAAGGTAAACTTCCAAACTCATTCTATGAGGCCACCATCACCCTAATACCAAAATCAGACAAAGATGCCACACACACACACAAAAAAAAAAAAAGAAAGAAAATTACAGGCCAATATCACTGATGAACATAGATGCAAAAATCCTTAACAAAATCCTAGCAAACAGAATCCAACAACATATTAAAAAGATCATACATCATGACCAAGTGGGCTTTATCCCAGGGATGCAAGGATTCTTTAATATCCACAAATCAATCAATGTAATATACCACATTAACAAATTGAAAGATAAAAACCATATGATTATCTAAATAGATGAAGAGAAAGCTTTGACAAAATTAAACATCCATTTATGATACAAACCCTCCAGAAAACAGGAATAGAAGGAACGTGCCTCAACATAATAAAAGCTATATATGACAAACCCACAGCAAACATTATCCTCAATGGTGAAAAATTGAAAGCATTTCTCCTAAAGTCAGGAACAAGACAAGGGTGCCCATTCTCATCACTACTATTCAACATAGTTTTGGAAGCTTTGGGCACAGCAACCAGAGCAGAAAAATAAATAAAAGGAATCCAGATTGGAAAAGAAGAAGTAAAACTATCATTGTTTGCAGATGACATGATCCTCTACTTAGAAAACCCTAAAGACACCACCAGAAAATTACTAGAGCTAATCAATGAAAATAGTAAAGTTGTAGAATATAAAATTAACACACAGACATTCCTATACACGAACAATGAGAAAACAGAAAGAGAAATTAAGGAAACAATCCCATTCACCATTGCAACAAAAGAATAAAATACTTATGAATAAATCTACCTAAAGAAACAAAAGCCTATATATAGAAAACTATAAAACACTGATGAAAGAAATCAAAGAGGACACAAAAAAATGGAGAAATATACCATGTTCATGGATTGAAAGAATCAATATAATGAAAATGAGTATACTACCTACAGCAATCTATAGATTCAATGCAATCCCTATAAAACTACCAATGTTATTTTTCACAGAACTAGAACAAATAATTTCACAATTTGTATGGAAATACAAAAAACCTCGAATAGACAAAGCAATCTTGAGAAAGAAGAATGGACCTGGAGGAATCAACCGGCCTGACTTCTGTCTATACTACAAAGCTTGTCATCAACACAGTATGTTACTGGCACAAAGACAGAAATATAGATCAATGGAACAAAATAGAAAGCCCAGAGATAAATCCACACACCTATGGATACCTTATCTTTGACAAAGGAGCAAGAATATACAATGGAGAAAAGACAATGTCTTTAACAAATGATGCTGGGAAAACTGGTCAACCACTTGTAAAAGAATGAAACTAGAACACTTTCTAACACCATACACACACACAAAATAAACTCAAAATGGATTAAAGATCTAAACATAAGACCAGAAACTATAAAACTCCCGGAGGAGAACATAGGCAAAACACTCCCTGACATAAATCACAGCAGGATCCTCTATGAACCACCTCCTATAGTAATGAAAATAAAAGCAAAAATAAACAAATGGGGCCTAATTAAACTTAAAAGCTTTTGCACAACAAAGGAAACTATAAGCAATGTGAAAAGACAGCCTTCAGAAAGGGAGAAAATAATAGCTAACTAAGCAACTGACAAAGAATTAATCTCAAAAATATTCAAGCAACTCCTGCAGCTTAATTCCAGAAAAATAAATGACCCAATCAAAAAACGGGCCAAAGAACTAAACAGACATTTCTCCAAAGAAGACATACAGATGGCTAACAAACACATGAAAAAAATGCTCAACATCACTCATTACCAGTTCAGTTCAGTTCAGTCACTCAGTCATGTCCGACTCTTTGCGACCCCATGAATCACAGCATGCCAGGCCTCCCTGTCCCTTGCCAACTCCCGGAGTTCACTCAGACTCACGTCCATCGAGTCCGTGATGCCATCCAGCCATCTCATCCTCTGATAGTTCAGTCACTCAGTCATGTCCGACTCTTTGCGACCCCATGAATCACAGCATGCCAGGCCTCCCTGTCCCTTGCCAACTCCCGGAGTTCACTCAGACTCACGTCCATCGAGTCCGTGATGCCATCCAGCCATCTCATCCTCTGTCATCCCCTTCTTCTCCTGCCCCCAATCCCTCCCAGCATCAGAGTCTTATCCAATGAGTCAACTCTTCACATAGGTGGCCAGACTACAGGAGTTTCAGCTTTAGCATCATTCCTTCCAAAACCAGGGCTGATCTCCTTCAGAATGGACTGGTTGGATCTCCTTGCAGTCCAAGGGACTCTCAAGAGTCTTCTCCAACTCCACACTTCAAAAACATCAATTCTTCAGTGCTAAGCCTTCTTCAGAGTCCAACTCTCACATCCGTACATGACCACAGGAAAAATCATAGCCTTGACTAGACGGACCTTAGTTGGCAAAGTAATATCTCTGCTTTTGAAAATGCTGTCTAGGTTGGTCATAAATTTCCTTTCAAGGACTAAGCGTCTTTTAATTTCATGGCTACAGTCACCATCTGCAGTGATTTTGGAGCCCCAAAAATAAAGTCTGACACTGTTTAGAAAGCTGTGGTACATATACACAATGGAATATTACTCAGCCATTAAAAAGAATACATTTGAGTCAGTTCTAATGAGGTGCATGAAACTGGAGCCTAATATACAGAGTGAAGTAAGTCAGAACGAAAAAGACCAATACAGTATACTAACGCATATATATGGAATTTAGAAAGATGGTAACGATGACTTTATAAGCAAGACAGCAAAAGAGATAAAGATGTATAGAACAGTCTTTTGGACTCTGTGGGAGAGGGAGAGGGTGGGATGATTTGGGAGAACAGCATTGAAACATGTATATTATCATATGTGAAACAGANCAATACAGTATACTAACGCATATATATGGAATTTAGAAAGATGGTAACGATGACTTTATAAGCAAGACAGCAAAAGAGATAAAGATGTATAGAACAGTCTTTTGGACTCTGTGGGAGAGGGAGAGGGTGGGATGATTTGGGAGAACAGCATTGAAACATGTATATTATCATATGTGAAACAGATTGCCAGTCCAGGTTTGATTCATGAGACAAAGTTCTCAGGGCTGGTGCACTGGGATGACCCTGAGAGATAGGATGAAGAGGGAGGTGGGAGAGGGGTTCAGGATGGGGAATACATGTACACCCATGGTTGATTCATGTCAATGTATGCCACAACCCATTACAATATTGTAAAGTAATTAACCTCCAATTAAAATAAATAAAGTGAAAATAAAATAAAATGTGGTGTTTGAAGGCTATAAATGGGTGTTTACAAAGTTATCTGATAGAGCCTAATTGGAGGAAAGTCCAGAGTAAAAATCTGGTAATTTGTGTGGAGAGAAAATAGCAGGTGGAAGATGGTAGCTGAGGTGAAGACTTTAACACCTAGGTCATAGGTGTACTGTTTGAATTTAGTGTAGTTTTGGCCAAATAATTATTCAGATGATATTTAGAATAATTATAATTAAAATGGATTGAGTCCCTTAGATGTTTTGATGGGAAAATTAGCCATAAAGTCCTAGACTCCTTATTTGGAAAAGTTAAATTTTAAGTTTACTAAATTAAACAGTATACAACTCTAAAAAATGTATATGTCACAAGGTAAAAAGTGCAAAATGATAATAGTTAACATTATTATAACCTTATTCTGTACCTTTGCTTCTGATTTCCTATGTAAAGTTCAGGCATTTATGGTGAGAAAAGGGTTTTCCACCCTCACACTCTGGAGGGCTAGGAGGAGTTAATTTGTTGTGCCAAGCTAGTGCTAAAAGTCCTCAGATACTTGTACATTTTAAGTTATGGTATAAAAGCAGCAAAATGCAGCAAAATATTCAAACTACATTTTACAAGTTTGGCCATTTTGAAGCTTAATTTTTGATATACTGTTACTTTGCCGACTAAGGTCCGTCTAGTCAAGGCTATGGTTTTTCCTGTGGTCATGTATGGATATGAGAGTTGGACTGTGAAGAAGGCTGAGTGCCGAAGAATTGATGCTTTTGAACTGTGGTATTGGAGAAGACTCTTGAGAGTCCCTTGGACTGCAAGGAAATCCAACCAGTCCATTCTGAAGGAGATCAACCCTGGGATTTCTTTGGAAGGAATGATGCTAAAGCTGAAACTCCAGTACTTTGGCCACCTCATGCGAAGAGTTGACTCATTGGAAAAGACTCTCATGCTGGGAGGGATTGGGAGCAGGAGAAAAAGGGGACGACAGAGGATGAGATGGCTGGATGGCATCACTGACTCGATGGACGTGAGTCTGAGTGAACTCCGGGAGTTGGTGATGGACAGGGAGGCCTGGCGTGCTGCGATTCATGGGGTGGCAAAGAGTTGGACACGACTGAGCGACTGAACTGAACTGAACTGAACGTTAAAACCTCTAAGTAGGTGTTAGTTTTCCTGTAAAGTGCTGTGTTGATTTTCCCTGTTAAAACACAAAATATTGTTATGGCTCCCGCCTGCATTGCAGGGTATACTGGACTTCATTGTTGTCTCTCATGGTCCTTCAGTTACTTGGTTTATGCTAGCCACGGAGAGCTATCAATAACAGTTTCATGCTTACACCAAAGAATTAAATCTGATCCTTAATATTTGGTGTTTTGCTTGTAAGTCTACTGGTAAGGGATTATTGGAAGCCAGTCACACAATTTGAGAGTAAACTCTAGTCTCTCTGTAGGTCGAGGACTCATTGCAAAACATTTTTGCAAGTATGACTGCTTAGATTTGATTCATGAACAATACATTTTAGACTGGTTTAGAATTATTGATAACTTATTTTAAAGCAAAGGAAAAGCAACTGAGGACGAGTTTTCTACCTTTAGAGCAGTTTGTGAAAATACGGTAAAAAGATGTTTTCATTTTCTTGTTCTTTTAAATATTATTGTACAGAGCTATTATTAATGCCTTATTTTTAAATCTTAAAAATCCCTCCAAATATTGGTATTAAGTGCATCAAACAAAATATCTTTGGTATTTTAAACTTTTGCTCTTCATGCATCTGTAATTTCATTTCCTTTTTAAATATAAAATCTTGCCTTTGTTACAAAAAACAAAAAACAAACCTCTGAGCAAACAAAAGTCCAAAACCAAAATTCAAAGAAGAATTAATATAAAAATTCTCAAACTCTTCCAAAAAACAGAAGAGAAGGGGATGCTTTCAACTTATTTTACAAGGTCAGCCTTATCTTGATAAAAAAAACAGACAAAGAGGATGAAAGGAAAGAAAATGACACATCAATACCACCAGTGCACCTAGATGTAAAAATTCTGAACAAAATATTGGTGAACCAAATTTAACAATACATGACAAGGATCATACACCATGATCAATTGCGATTTACTCCAGGGGTGCAAGGGTGGCTCCACATTCAGAAGTAAATCGAGGCAATAGACCACATTAACAAAATTAAGCATAAAAATCACATGATTACCTCAGTTGACACAGAAAGAGCATTTGACAAAATTCAACATCTATTTATGAAAAAAAGGCTTTCGACAGTGAGTATAGACGTCATGTAACTCAATGTAATAGAGACCATATACAGCAAGCTTACAGTGAAAATCATACTCAACAGTGAAAAAATAAGAGCTTTTCCTCTAAGATCAGGAAAAAGACAAGAATGCCCACTCTTGCCACTTTTATTCTACATAGCATTGGAAATCCTAGGTACAGCACTTAGGCAAGAAAAAGAAATAAATGTAATCCAAACGGAAAAGAAGAAAAATGATTACTATTTGCAGATAATATATATTATATTAAAAAGCCCTCCAGATTTTTTTCACCAAAAATATCTATTAACTAACCAACAAATTCAGTAAAGTTGCAGAATACAAAATCAATATATGAAAATCTGTTGCATACACAAGTAATGAACTATCAAATATTAAGAAAACTGTTTCATTTACAAATGCCTCAAAAATAATAAAAATAGTCTAGAAATAAATTTAACCAAATATATAAAAGACCTATACAATGAAGAGTATAAGATCTGTCTCTTATACACATCTCTAGTACAGCCACTATGGAGAACAGTGTGGAGATTCCTTAAAAAACTGCAAATAGAACTGCCTTATGACCCAGCAATCCCACTGCTGGGCATACACACCGAGGAACAAATATATGAAAATCTGTTGCATACACAAGTAATGAACTATCAAATATTAAGAAAACTGTTTCATTTACAAATGCCTCAAAAATAATAAAAATAGTCTAGAAATAAATTTAACCAAATATATAAAAGACCTATACAATGAAGAGTATAAGATGATGATCAGAGAAGTTGAACAAGACACAAATAAATAGAAAAATATTTCCTGCTCATAGATGAGTAAAATTAAAATTGTTTAAATGTCCATACAGCTAAAAGCAATCTTCAAATTCAATGAAAATTCTATCAAAATTCCAATGGCATTTTCACAGAAATAGAACAATCTTAAAATTTGTAAAGAATCACAAAAGATCCCAAGTAACCAAAGCAATCTTGAGAAGAAAGCGCAAACCTGGAGGCATCACACTCCCTTATTTCACACTATATTAGCAAGCTATAAAATAACCAAAACGCTATGGTACTGGCATAAAAACAGACACATGATAAAATGGAATAAAACTGACCAGAAATAAATTCATGAATATATGGTCAGTTAAGTTTTGATCCGATTAAACTTCAAACCAAATATTTACAGAATAATATTTTGAGCCAAAAAACACAAAGGGGAAAAAGTTCCTCAATATAGGCTGTTGGAAAACTTGAACACATGCAATATAATGAAACTGAGCCATTATCATATACCATACACAAAAATTACCTCAAAATGAATTAAAGAGTTGAATGTGAGACCTGATATACTAAAACTCATAGAATAAAGCATTTAGAAGTTCCTTGAAATTGTTTTAGCAATCATTTTTTTGCATCTGACACTAAAAACAAAGGCAACAATAGCAAAAATAAACCAGTGGGACTCCATCAAACTAAAAAGCTTTTGCACAATAAAAAAAATTATCAACAAAATGAAAGGACAACCTACTGAAAGGGAAGAATATCTGAAAATCACATACTGGATAAGGGATTAATATACAAATTATATAAAGAATTCACACAACTCAATAGTAATAACACCCAAATAGACCAATTAAAATATAGGTGAAAAGATATGAAGAGATATTATTCCAAAGAAGATACAGAGATGGCAACCAGCACATGCAAAGATTCTTAATATCACTAATCATCAGGGAAATGCAAATCAAAATCAACTCACACCTGTCCATATGGCTGTTAACAAAGAAAATATAAGTATTGGTAAGGATGTAGAGAAAAGGAAACACTTGTGCACTGTTAGTGGAAATGTAAATTGATGTACCCACTATGAAAAACAGTATGGAGATTCCTCAAAAAATTTTAAGTAGAGCTACTTTATGATCCAGCAATTCTACATTTAGGTATTTATCCAAAGAAAAGGAAAGCACTAACTCAAAAAGATATCTAAACCCCCTGCCCATTGCAATATTACTTGTAATGGTCAAGATGTGAAAACAATCTAATAGCTCATTATTATATAAATGGATAAAGAAAATGTGAAATGTGTACACACACACACACACACACACACAATTGAATGTTATTCTGCTATAAAAAAGAGAAAATCTTGTCATGTATGAGAACATGGATGGACTTTGAGGACATTATGATAAATGAAATGAGTCAGACAGTGAATGACAAATAGTTTATTATCTTATTTATATGTGGACTCTAAAAAAGAGCAAAATCAAATTCATAGATACAGTGTATAGATTGGTGGTTGCCAGAGGTGAAAGTTTAAGGGCTGGAAAAGTGGATGAAGAGGGTCAAAACATACAGTCTTTCAACTATAAAATAAATATGTCTTGGGATGTAAGGTACAGCATGGTTAACATTGACTATAGTTAATTATATTATATCATACTGCATATTTGAAAGTTGTTAAGATAGTAGATCTTAAAGTCCTTATCGGGGGAAAAATTTTTGCAATTACATAGTCTCCTATGTTAGCTATGATTATTTTGGTGATTATTTTGCAATAAACACAAATATCAGATCACTATGTTGTATACCTGAAACTAAAATAATGTGCTAATGCCATTTATATCTCTAAAAAATGAAATATGAAAAACACTTTCCAAAACAAAAAAACTCTAATAAATTTTAAGTATATCATATTCAAATTGCAAAAAATCAAAGATAGAGATAATGGGGTTCTGACTTCTACTTGAAAAAGAAGAAGGAAATAAAAGGGGAAAGGAAAGCACCAAAATTCACACCACTCCTATTGTTCTGGTCATCAGTTCTCTTCCACAAAGAGAGAAATCACATCAGCCATTCTTACAGTTCTACTGTAAGCTAGAAAGCTCTCTTGGCTTGACCTTCAAAATGTACCCAGACTAACTATACTCAATATGCTGTAACAACCTATAATGGAAAAGCGTCTGAAAAAGAATGTATGTATATAGAGATATAGATAGATATATATACTTTTCTGAGTCACATTGCTGTATACATGAAACTAAAAAGAGTTGGACTGTGAAGGAGGCTGAGCGCCGAAGAATTGATGCTTTTGAACTGTGGTGTTGGAGAAGACTCTTGAGAGTCCCTTCGACTGCAAGGAGATCCAATCAGTCCATTCTGAAGATCAACCCTGGGATTTCTTTGGAAGGAATGATGCTAAAGCTGAGACTCCAGTACTTTGGCCACCTCATGTGAAGAGTTGACTCACTGGAAAAGACTCTGATGCTGGGAGGGATTGGGGGCAGGAGGAGAAGGGGACGACAGAGGATGAGATGGCTGGATGGCATCACAGACTCGATTAACGTGAGTCTGAGTGAACTCCGGGAGATGGAGATGGACAGGGAGGCCTGGTGTGCTGCGATTCATGGGGTCACAAAGAGTCAGACACGACTGAGCGACTGAACTGAACTGAACTGAACACAACATTGTAAATTAACTATACTTCAATTTTTTAAAAAAGATGAAAAAAAAAGTACCCGGAACCTGCTCACTTCTGCTACAGTCTGCATTTTTTTCCCATCGTGATCCAAGTGTCATCATCTCTCACTTGAATTACTGTAGGATTTTTGGGTGGATCATACAGAGCGCCAAGTTGGTTCTCTTTTTTCTAACGGAGAGGGCAGATAATAACTCCTCATTACTCAAAACCCTATCTCTTCACATAGCCTATCAAACCTTATGAGATGTGGGCCCTGTCTTCTAGCCAGCTCTGCCCCAGCCTATCCCTGGCTCGCTTTGCTCTAGAACACTGTCCTCAGCCTTTGCTCAGTCATCCCTTCTGCCTAGAACATTTGTATCAGTAGCCAGACCCTCAACTCTCCCAGGGCTGGGCTATGCTCTTTCCTTCCCCACTGTGTGTGCATTCCACCCACTTGGTTGCCAAAACCCCACAGGCTGTAAGGATATGAGTGCAAGTCTCTTGGAAGCAGTATGATTGAAAAGAGATTTTTGGTCCAGTGTGTTTAGAGAGATGTTTGTAGAAGACATGACTCAAGAGATTATTGCCCAAATCCCTCCAGAGCTCTTGAACTAAAAACCCGATAGAAGCCAGTTTCTGCCAGGGTTTTATCCTCACACCTCATCTCTTTCCCAACTGAGTTAGGAGATAGATGGGCCAAGGGGTTGAGCTGCGGGAGTTTGTCAAACTGGAATTTTATTTTTCTTAGACACTCCAAGCACAAAGTTAATGGCAGGATCTGAATTGTGCTGGAGTAAAGAGATAAGAGGACCACATCTCTCATTCCTGAGGTCAAGGAAGTCTCCTCAACAACACATGTGCAAAATGACTCCTAAGGAGAGAGGGACCATCCCATAATATGTGTTGTCATTGTCCTTTTAGCCTTTGCACTGGAACCAGCTTAGCAAAAAGATGCGCATGAATATCAGGGAGGGTCCTAAGGAAGTTCAGATGTGGAAAAAAGAAGTGAGATATTTGGCCAGAGGAGAACAAAGTCCCAGAAGATCTGTTCCTAGATAAATGATTAGCCACCTCTTTACTGAGCTCCTCCTCATTAGGGAAGATGCCCATACCCTTTCCAGATGTGTATTTCTGCCTTGCCTCTGTCTTAAATAAATAAACTGCTTCTCTCTGTGCTCTTCCACATGTTGTGTTGTGCTAATAATAATACACTTTGTACTTGTTTTTACAGTTTTTACCTCCGTAAAATATTCTTGCTTTCAAATGGGGCAAAATCCAGAGCAACTTTGCTTCTAGCCTCTCTACCCTGGTGGATTAGCATCTAAGATTTCTGGTTTTAATCTAGGCTACTTAGGTTCAATTCCTGGGCAGGGAACTCAGGTCCTGCTTCAGAATTGCTAATTGCCACCTCTCTGAGATCATAACCTTGGTGTTGATGATAAAGAATCAACCTGCCCACCCCGCCAAATGGAATGACACACTTGTAATCTCTTTACCTTTCATGGGGTTATTCTTAGAGGAAGACTATGAAGAAGTTCTAGTCTTTACACACTGATTCTTATAGTTAATGTATAATTTCAAGAAGGCACGAGTCTCTTTCCATTGTTTAATAACAAAAGAAACATGTCAAGCTTACTTTATTTGTGCAGGTGATAATGTGAAGCCCAGAGAATGGAGTAACCTTGTCAAAGGTCACACAGTTCCTACAAGTCAGACTCCATCTCTGTCCTTTGCATCACATTTCAGTGAGCAATGAATTTTGAACTGGTTCTCCTTCCTCACTTTTAATATGAGTTCAGAAGAAAGACTGTCCCTAGCAATTCTGGGGCAATGGGAAGTAATATATATCTATGGGTCTTCATAAGATGAAAATAGAGGGGCTCATGGAGGAAAGATTCATTGTAAAACTAATTACTACTATCCGTTTCCTTGACATCTTCCATTCAATGCTTTCAGATTGCCCAGCTCATAGCTTCACCCCAGCCAGGTAGAGGGTTCACTTTGTTCAGAGGAGGAAAACAGGCCACAAAAGAATCTGAGCTTATAGAGGAAGGAGAAGAACAAGAGAGGAAGCCCCAGAAGGGTGGGCATGTCTGTACTCTCTGTCTCCCCTGCATCTTCTGCATCTTCTTCAAGGCCCTCATTACCTCCTTGTTCCTCAGGCTGTAAATGAGTGGGTTGAGCATTGGGGTGAGGATGGTATAGAAGATGGAGGTGGCTCGGTCCCCTGATGGCGTCCTAGCAGAGGCTCTCTGCATATAGCTAAATATGGCTCCCCCATAGCAAAGACCCACCACAGCCAGATGCGAGGAGCAAGTGGACAGAGCCTTCTGTTTGCCCTCAGTGGAGGGCATGTTAATGACAGCCATGAGGATCCGGGCATAGGAAGCCACAACGACCCCCAGGGGCAGCAGCAGCATGATCACGCAGCAAGCGTAGATGAGGTCCTCAAAGAAGGATGTGTCTGCACAAGAGAGACGCAGCACGGCAGGCACCTCACAGAAGAAGTGGTCCACCTGGCGAGAGCCACAGTAGGGGAAGCTGAAGACCATCCCTACATCAATGACACTGTCAGCCACTCCACCCATCCAGGATGCCCAGGACATCAGGCAGCAGGCCTTCCAGTTCATGAGCACAGGGTACCGCAGGGGGTGGCACACAGCCACATACCTGTCATAGGCCATGACTGCCAGGAGGAAGCACTCAGCTCCTCCTACCGTGACCACTAAGAAGATCTGAGTGGCACAGCCACCCCGAGAGATGAACTTACTCCCCGAGAGGAAGTTGGCTGCCATCTTGGGCACCACTGTGCCCAGCATGGTCAGGTCCATGATGGAGAGCTGGCTGAGAAAAAAATACATAGGAGTGTGCAGGCGCCTGTCAGCCTGCGTGAGCAGGAGGAAGAGGATGTTGCTGGCCAGGGCTGTAGCAGAGGCCAGAAGGACAAGGGAAAATAGGAAGAAGTCATATGGTGAGTAGCTGAACAGACCCAAAAGGATGAAGTCTGATAGCGAGGTGTGGTTCCAGATATCCATGGCCTTGACCCTGAGGGAAAAATAAATGAGTAAACATCAAAACGAAGCAACTTACCTGGCATCTCCATCACATACGTAAACTGTCTCCTGTTTCTTCTAGAGGACAGTGCCCAGCTCTCTGTCTTATCCCTGTCCTTTCCCTGTGCAGTGAAATCCTTTTCCTCTCATTTGTCCTCAATGGTTACCAAACAAGATTGGATCCTTATTTCTCTTGAAAACTAGTAGGTACGCCCCCAGAGAAAGGGGCCTAAATAATGCAAAGGGAGAGACAGAAGGGATTTTATGGTAAATAGCTATAGGTTTAGGTAAATAGCTATAGGTAAAAGCTATAAGACTATGAGAGTATTGGAGTTTTCAATAGACAGTAGGAGAAGTAAAAGTGTATAACAGATGTAAGAATACATGCTATTAAAAATATAAGGCTTTAGTTTTCCCTCCCCCATTTTCTTAGAGCATTTATTTTAGAGAAATTTGTAAGTTATTTGATTCTGAAATGTACACAAACATTTTAAAAGTGAAATAATCTTTTAGCCAGCTTTCAGACCCAGTAGCGTCTTTCTCAAACACTTGAGCCTCCAATTATAATAAATAAATTAATTTAAAAAGCCTTGAGATCCATTTCTTTTCATTGCAATCATCCAGGAAGTTAGAGCCCCTAGTTCCCCAGCTCTGTAGGAGAGCAGGACCCTAACTTCAGCAGGCACCTTGCTCCAAGTTGCAGAATTCTCTCTTGTTGAATGAGAGAAGTTTACTTTCCTTTGAATAAAGCCATTTAACCAACACAGTCACTCCAATTACCAGGTGAATCTAGAATGAACTCTGTGTGCCAAATCATGCTGTCAAGTCTCTTATTTCAGCACTGGCTACTGTTTATCCTGAGAGCATGAATATAATGGATTATTCTTGCCTGGATGTAGAAACGAGTGATATTCTCATGTCTTTGCACTCACTTAGCAGACCACCTCTAATGCACATCACATTCTGATTTAATGTTTATTCAAAAATAAAGCTGTTTTCTTTCTCTTATACCTTTTTGGAGAGGTTTTCAGGGTAGGAAGGAGATTTAGTCTTTGTTATATTTCTAGAGTCAGAAAATTGTGGCAGTGGGGAGAGAAATCTCAGGACATAGTGAATTACACAACCATGCCAGCCCCTGGTGGCTCACATGATAAAGAATTTGCCTGCAATGCAGGAGACCTGGGTTTGAACCCTGGGTCAGGAAGATCTCCTGGATGAGGGCATGGCAACCCACTCCAGTGTTCTTGCCTGGAGAATCCCTATGGACAGAGAAGCCTGGCAGGCTACAGTCCGTGGGGTCACAAAGAGTGGGAGGTGACTGAACAACGACGCACAGCCAGCAAGGGAGCCCGGGGACAGCTCGGGTCGGTAGATTCCAAGATCAGCACAGGCAGGAGCACTGCAGTGAGCCAGGCACACGCGTGGCAGAGGCACAGCAGACCTGCCTGCCCACTTTGCCTCAGTCCAGAGGCTGCAGAACAGATGATCGGTGATGAAAATTTTCCCCAGGAAAACTGGGATTATCATATTTTGGTCTCTGATGCTGATAACATTTGTCACTTGACAGCAAGGAAGTATCTCTGTGTCCAGCCTGACACCATAATCTGAAGCCTGAAGTGAAACTAACTTCACATTTCTTGGTCACGTTCAGTCCCTTATCTGTCAGGTCTTCCCTCACCTGCTTCAGCACCTACCAACCCTGTTCCTTTCCCCAGAGTTCATCTTTCACTCTGACCTATAAATCTCAACAGAAACGGGTTAAACCCAAGCAATATGCAAAGATTCAGTCCTCAGGGCAATGCGTGAGCAAGTGGTGACCTGAGAAATCCCCTCACAGACTCTCCTCCAACTCCATGGCTCCAAATAAAAACTTGTAGAACTAACCATCCAAGATGTTCTTCTGCTTCTTACAAAATTGATGAGCTCATGTCCCAGGTTTATATCTCTAGTTGCAGAGCAGATATCTTGGGAGACCCAACTCAGCTCATAATGACCCCAGGGAATAGATAGAACCTCCACCCCAAGAAGAAGCCAAAATTAATGACATGGCTTCAGGATAAAGTTCATTCCCCATAGCCCTGGCTCTGAAAGCACCCCAGACTCCCTTCTAAGCAAAGGAAGGACCCATCCCTTGACACGTCCACCTACACTTCCCTCAGGACTCTTAACCGTCACTTCACCCATGGGAGCTAGGAGAGAATGTGATCACCACTGAGTATCAGAGTGAATATCTAGCTGCATTCTGGAAGTTTGGTCATGGATGATGAAGTGGTCCCTGGTCAGTTAATCTATGACACTTGTACTCAAGTGATGTCCTATACCTTTATGGACTTGATTGTTGGTTTTTTGTTTTCCATTCAAGAAGCTACATTTGTGCACTATGGAATGAAACAAAACTAACTTCACATTTCTCGGTCACGTTCAGTCCCTTATCTGTCAGGTCTTCCCTCACCTGCTTCAGCACCTACCAACCCTGTTCCTTTCCCCAGAGTTCATCTTTCACTCTGACCTATAAATCTCAACAGAAACGGGTTAAACCCAAGCAATATGCAAAGATTCAGTCCTCAGGGCAATGCGTGAGCAAGTGGTGACCTGAGAAATCCCTTCACAGACTCTCCTCCAACTCCATGGCTCCAAATAAAAACTTGTAGAACTAACCATCCAAGATGTTCTTCTGCTTCTTACAAAATTGATGAGCTCATGTCCCAGGTTTATATCTCTAGTTGCAGAGCAGATATCTTGGGAGACCCAACTCAGCTCATAATGACCCCAGGGAATAGATAGAACCTCCACCCCAAGAAGAAGCCAAAATTAATGACATGGCTTCAGGATAAAGTTCATTCCCCATAGCCCTGTCTCCGAAAAGCACCCCAGACTCCCTTCTAAGCAAAGGAAGGACCCATCGCTTGACACGTCCACCTACACTTCCCTCAGGACTCTTAACCGTCACTTCACCCATGGGAGCTAGGAGAGAATGTGATCACCACTGAGTATCAGAGTGAATATCTGAAGTTTGGAAGTTTGGTCATGGATGATGAAGTGGTCCCTGGTCAGTTAATCTATGACACTTGTACTCAAGTGATGTCCTATACCTTTATGGACTTGATTGTTGGTTTTTTGTTTTCCATTCAAGAAGCTACATTTGTACACTATGGAATGAAGCAAAGAGCAGCCACATGAGGAAAGCAAAGGATCTTTATTCAGCGCTTTCGATTGCAAAAGGGTCAGCCACTGTTACTTGCATTTTGGCAGAGACACAAAGGCAGGCAGAGGAGTGGGAAAGCTTTAGAAAAAGAGAAGGTCCACATAGGCCCTGATTGGAGAATGCTGGTGTGGTGAATCTGCTGGCAGACTAATCAAGAGCACCATAATTGGTAGGGTAGATATTTGGCTTTTTTTGGTTGGCCTTAACTTGGAAGTGGGGCAAAAAAGTAGGGAGGTTGTCAGTTATTAATCAAGCCTTACACATTTGGGGCCTATTGTTACAGAAGCGATTGTTCAGCTTCCGATATTGTTACCAAAGTGAACACTCTATCTTCTACAAGACTGACTGATAAAAGCCTGCCTTCCTGGCTGGACTGTTTATTATTGACAAGAGGGTTGATTTCCTCGGCAAGTTCTTGCAGCTGGTGGGCCAGAGTTCTTTTTTTATATATGGTCCATTGTCTGTATGTTCAATCTCTCAGCAGCTATAAATCTGAATATCACATTGCAAGCCTGCCTTCCTGGCTGGACTGTTTATTATTGACAAGAGGGTTGATTTCCTCGGCAAGTTCTTGCAGCTGGTGGGCCAGAGTTCTTTTTTTATATATGGTCCATTGTCTGTATGTTCAATCTCTCAGCAGCTATAAATCTGAATATCACATTGCTGCATTTTAATATGAAAACTGTTAAGAGAGTGTTCTAAGTGTTCTCATCACAAGGAAAAAAAATTTGTATTTATATGAGATGATAACTAAAGTTAATTAAATTTTGTGATAATCTCATAGTATATTTACATCAAATCATTATGATTTGAAACTTATACAGTGCTATATGTCAGTTATATCTCACTAAAACTGAGAGGAAAAAAGAATACTCACCATAAATAAGGTTCTAACAATGCTGAAAGAAAAGAAAAAAAAAAAGAAAAAGTATGGGTAGATACAATGGGTTACAATTCATCCATTAAAAAACAAGGAAATCCTGCCATGTGCAACAACACAGAAGAATCTTGAAAGCATTCTGCTAAGTGAAATACATCAGACAGAGAAAGACAAATACTCCATGATCTCACTTATATTTAGAATCTAAAAACAAAAACCAAACCCCTCATAGAAACAGTTTCTACTGATTGCCAGAGGCTGGGAGGTGGTGGGGAGGGGACACGGTGGGAGAATTGGGTGAAGGAAGTCAAAAGGCACAAATTTCCCCTTATAAAATAAACAAGGTCTGGAGATGTAAGGTACAGCATAGTAACTGTAGCTAACAGTACTGCAGTGTATATTTGAAAGTTGATAAGAGAGTAGATCTTAAAATTCTCAACACAAGGAAAAAGCTTTGTAACTATGGGAGGTGATCGCTCGCTCACTCAGTTGCTTCCGTCATGTCCAGCTCTTTGCAGTCCTATGGGCCGTAGCCTTCAGTGGTGTATCAGATTCTTTCTGATGCTGTAATAAATGACCACAAACTCGGTGGCTTAAAACAATTTCTTTTCTCTTACAGGTTTAGAAGTCAGAAGTATAAAATTAGTTTCATTGATTTAAAGTCAGAAAGCTGGTTGCTTCTGAGGTCTTTGAGGAAAAATTCTTACTTTGTTCAGATTCTAGTGGCCTCCTGTATTTTTTCATTTTTACCCCTTTCTCTGTCTCCAAAGTCAGTAGCATAGCATCTTCAAATCCTTCAAATAGCTTCCATTGTCTTATCTCTTCCTTTTACAGTCAAATCTTCATATCCCTCCCTTTTGTGATTCAATTTAGAGTCAGATAACTCAAGGCAGGGGCTTCCTTGGTAGTTCAGTGCTAAAGAAACTGCCTCCCAATGCTGGAGATGCAGGTCCAAGCCCTGCGTCAGAAAGAACCACTGGAGAAAGAAATGGCAACCCACTCTAGTATTCTTTCTTGGGAAACCCCATGAACAGAGGAGCCTGGTGGGCTATAGTCCATGGGGTCACAAAGAATTGGATGCAATAGCGACTAAACAACAAACTCAGGGCAAACTCTCCATCTAAAAATCATTATCTTAACAAATTCAAAGTCCTTTTTACCATTTGTATTCATTTCCTGGGACTGCTGGAACAAAGTAATGTACACTGGGTGGCTTAAATGACAAACATTTATTATCTCAGTTCTGAAACTAGAAATCTGAAATCAAGGTGCCTGAAGGACAAGAAGAAGAATTGGTTCTGTGCTTCTCTCCTTGCTTCTGCTAGCATCAGGCATTCCTTGGCTTTAAAATGGCATTCTCCTTGTGTCCCTTCACATCATCTTCTGTGTATTCCCATCTGTCTCTATGTCCACATTTCCCTTTTTGATAAGGACATCACTCATGTTGTATTTGAGTCCACTCTAAAGACCTCATCTTAACTTCAGTTCAGTTCAGTTCATTCCAGTCGCTCAGTCATGTCCGACTCTTTGCGACCCCATGAATTGCAGTACGCCAGGCCTCCCTGTTCATCACCAACTCCCAGAGTTCATTCAGGCTCACGTTCATCTAGTCCGTGATACCATCAAGCCATCTCATCCTCTGTCATCCCCTTCTCCTCCTGCCCCCAATCCTTCCCAGCATCAGAATCTTTTCCAATGAGTCAACTCTTCACGTGAGGTGGTCAAAATACTGGAGTTTCAGCTTCAGCATCATTCCTTCCAAAGAAATACCAGGGCTGATCTTCAGAATGGACTGGTTGGAACTCCTTGCAGTCCAAGGGACTCTCAAGAGTCTTCTCCAACACCACAGTTCAAAAGCATCAATTCTTTGGCATTCAGCCTTCTTCACAGTCCAAATCTCACATCCATACATGACCACAGGAAAAACCATAGCTTTGACTAGACGGACCTTAGTCGGCAAAGTAATGTCTCTGCTTTTGAATATACTATCTAGGTTGGTCATAACTTTTCTTCCAAGGAGTAAGCGTCTTCTAATTTCATGGCTGGAGTCACCATCTGTAGTGATTTTGGAGCCCCCCAAAATAAAGTCTGACACTGTTTCCACTGTTTCCCCATCTATTTCCCATGAAGTGATGGGACCAATGCCATGATCTTCATTTTCTGAATGTTGAGCTTTAAGCCAACTCTTT
>SJYT01082292.1:517722-572892 GCA_006410635.1 Cephalophus harveyi
TTTCTCATGATGTACTCTGCATATAAGTTAAATAAGCAGGGTGACAATATACAGCCTTGACGCACTCCTTTTCCTATTTGGAACCAGTCTGTTGTTCCATGTCCAGTCCTAACTGTTGCTTCCTGACCTGCATACAGATTTCTCAAGAGGCAGGTTAGGTGGTCTGGTATTCCCATCTCTTTCAGAATTTTCCACAGTTTATTGTGATCCACACAGTCAAAGGCTTTGGCATAGTCGATAAAGCAGAAGTAGATGTTTTTCTGGAACTCTCTTGCTTTTTCCATGATCCAGCGGATGTTGGCAATTTGATCTCTGGTTCCTCTGCCTTTTCTAAAGCCAGCTTGAACATCAGGGAGTTCACGGTTCACGTATTGCTGAAGCCTGGCTTGGAGGATTTTGAGCATTACTTTACTAGCATGTGAGATGAGTGCAATTGTGCGGTAATTGGAGCATTCTTTTGCATTGCCTTTCTTTGGAATTGGAATGAAAACTGACCTTTTCCAGTCCTGTGGCCACTGCTGAGTTTTCCAAATTTGCTGGCATATTGAGTGCAGCACTTTCACAGCATCATCTTTCAGGATTTGAAACAGCTCAACTGGAATTCCATCACCTCCACTAGCTTTGTTCGTAGTGATGCTTTCTAAGGCCCACTTGACTTCACATTCCAAGATGTCTGGCTCTAGATGAGTGATCACATCATCATGATTATCTGGGTCGTGAAGATCTTTTTTGTACAGTTCTTCTGTGTATTCTTGCCACCTCTTCTTAATATCTTCTGCTTCTGTTAGGTCCATACCATTTCTGTCCTTTATCGAGCCCATCCTTGCATGAAATGTTCCCTTGGTATCTCTAATTTTCTTGAAGAGATCTCTAGTCTTTCCCATTCTGTTCTTTTCCTCTATTTCTTTGCATTGATCACTGAAGAAGGCTTTCTTATCTCTTCTTGCTATTCTTTGGAACTCTGCATTCAGGTGCTTATATCTTTCCTTTTCTCCTTTGCTTTTCGCCTCCCTTGATGAGCAACTGCTTGAATCCACCCTTTGGAACTCAGGGAAGGTCATAATGACTGGAGCCTTTCTGGCAAGAGATGGGTGACAGAAAGACCTCTGTGCCTGGGAGCCCCATAGGGCCCCACCTACAAGGCTTTCTCAAGGGTAGATCCCCCATGTCCCCTATCTCTTATTTGTAGAAAAACTTTAGCCTCCAGACCCACATATGCTGTGTGGAGCTGAAACACTTAATTTTTCACCAAGCATTTATAGATATTTAAGTGAAAGGGAGGAAAATAAATAATAGATTAACATTCATAACATTAAGCAAAGCAAATTTTGTTGTATTTAACTTTTAATGAATTCCATTTGAACTGTGAGTCATTCAAGAAAGAAACCTATTTGGGAATTTCTTTCACATTCAAGCACTCTTGAAGTTACCCACTCCTCCTCACCCAGCTGGGCTGCCCCACCCATCTCAGTCACCATCAAGGGTGACTAACTTCAAAATAAATTTCCAGAAGTGGAATTCCTGGGCCTAGCAATATATTTTATATTTGGGGAGATAGTGCTAAATTGTCCAAAATGTATGAGAGTCCCTGTTTCTCCAGTAGAAGCACCCTCTTGCCCAATCCAAACGGTCAACATGGACCCAGGGCAGGGATGTAGTTCTGCTGGGGTCAGAGCTCCACACAGCATATGTGGGTCTGGGGACTTTGATTTTTGCTAACTGTTGCTAACTCTGAGGCTGCAGTCTCACTAAAGGGTGATAATCCCAAAGACTGAGGGGTTTATGTGTTTATTTATGAGAGATTAGGTGGAGATTGGACTTCCCTGGTGGCTCAGATGGTAAAGAATCTGCCAGATGGTGCTAGTGGTAATTAACCCACCTGCCAATGCAGGAGACACCAGAGAGGCAGGTTTGATCCCTGGATGGGCAAGGCCAGGGCAACCCACTCCAATATTCTTGCCTGGAAAATTCCATGGACAGAAGAGCCTGGCAGGCTACAGTCCATAGGGTCACACAGAGTCAGACACGACTGAAGCAACTTCGCACTGACCCACATGCACAGGTGGAGATTAATGTAGTGGCTTCCAGGCAACAGCATCATGACAAACTCCCTAAATTCCTTGTCTGATGTCCCCTCTGTCTGATGATCTAGACAGAGGAACTGTACGAATTTGGTCTGTTCAACTCATCCCTTTTGTTTCCTCTTTGTTTTCCATTCTAGAAGCCACTCCCTCCAATCATGGCAAGAGAGTATCAGAAGTGCCCAGAAAGGTTCTGAACTTTCACAGGCTTTGGGTTGTGGACAGACTTGTGTGTACAAAATATGTATGTGTGCATGGGAGTAGGGAGGAAGTGGGACTCAGGAGTGGGGGAAGGAGAGTTCTTTATATTGCTTTTATAATTTTTTAAAAAAATAACACAGGACTATGTTTCTATGTTTATTTCTTCATTACACTCACGATCTTATTGGTATTTGTTGTCATCAGGGAAACAGAGCAGAGGGACAGAAGTCAACTCTTTTTGGGGACTCAGGGATTTCTTCCTTAATTATATTAATTCTAATATCTAAAAGGTGGATCCCAATCCTGTTTCCAATCACAGAAAACTCTGAAAATAGACTAATTTATCTGATGCAAAATCAGCACCTAAATAGACAGATCTTTAAATGAGGAAAACAATATGGCAATAAAATAGATAACCTGGAAGAAATGGACAGATTCTTAGAAAAGTTCAATCTTCCAAGACTGAAACAGGAAGAAATAGAAATTATGAACAACCCAATTACAAGCACTGAAACTGAAGCTGTGATTTAAAAAAAAAATTTCCGCAAAAACAAAAGCCCAGGACCAGATGGCTTCACAGGATAATTCTATCAAACATTTAGAGAAGGGCAAATGCCTATCCTTCTAAAGCTCTTTCAAATAATTGTAGAGAAAGGATCACTTCCAAATTAATTCTACGAGGCCACCATCATCCTGATACCGAAACCAAACAAAGATAACACAAAAAAGAAAACTACAGGCCAATATCACTGATGAACATAAAATTGTCAACAAAATTTTAGCAAACAGAATTCAGCAACACATCAAAAAGCTCATACACCATGATCAAGTTGGGTTTATTCCAGGAATGCAAGGATTCATCAATATATGCAAATCAATCAATGTGATACACCATATTAGCAAATTGAAAGATAAAAACCATATGATTATCTCAATACATGCAGAAAAAGCCTTTGACAAAATTCAGCACCCATTTATGACTAAAACTCTTCAAAAAATTGGCATAGAAGGAACTTACCTCAACATAGGAAAGACCATATATGATGAGCCTACAGCAGACATCATTCTCACTGGTGAAAAGCTGAAAGCATTCCCCCTAAGATCAGGAACAAGACAAGGGTGTCCACTTTCACCACTATTATTAAACATAGTTGTGGAAGTCCTAGCTATAGCTATCAGAGAAGAAGAAGAAATAAAAGGAATCCAGATCAGAAAAGAAGAAGTAAAGCTCTCACTGTTTGCAGATGACATGATTCTGTACATAGAAAACCCTAAAGATCGTATCAGAACATTATTAAAGCTAATCAGTGAATTTAGCAAAGTTCCAGTATACAAAATCAATACACAGAAATCACTTGCATTTCTATATACTAACAATGAAAGATCAGAAATAAAAATTAAGGAATCAATTTCATTCACCATTGTAGTAAAGAATTAAATACTTAGGAATAAACTTACCTAAGGAGACAAAAGAACTTTACATAGAAAATTATAAGACACTAATGAAAGAAATCGAAGATGACATAAACAAATGGAGAGATATTCCATGTTCCTGGGTAGGAAGAATTAATATTGTGAAAATGACTATATTGCCAAACACAATTTACAGATTTAATGGGATCCCTATCAAATTACCAATGGCATTTTCACAGAACTAGAACAAAAAATTTCATAATTCATATGGAAACACAAAAGACCCAGAAAAACCAAAGCAGTCTTGAGAATGAAGAATGGAGCTGCAGGAATCAACCTTCCTGACTTCAGATTATACTACAAAGCTATAGTCATCAAGACTGTATGGTACTGCCACATAAACAGAAATACAGACCAATGGAACAAGATAGAAAGCCCAGAAATAAACCCATGTACCTATGGGTACCTTATTGTTGACAAAGGAGTCAAGAATATATGATGGGGTAAAGACAGCTTCTTCAATGTATGGTGCTGGGAAAACTGGTCAGCTACATGCAAAAGAATGAAATTAGAACACTTCCTAACACCATACACAAAGATAAACTCCAAATGGATTAAAGACCTAAATGTAAGACCAGAAACTATAAAACTCTTACAGGAAAACATAGGCAGAACACTCGATGACATAAATCAAAGCAAGATCCTCCATGATCCACCTAGAGTAATGGAAATAAAGAAAATGTAAACAAATGGGACCTGGTTAAACTTAAAAGCTTTTGTACAGCAACTATAAGCAAGGTGAAAAGACAACCCTCAGAATTGGAAAAAATAATAGCAAATGAAACAACTGACAAAGGATTAATTTCCAAAATGTACAAGCAGCTCATACAACTCAATGCCAGAAAAACAAAGAACCTAATCAAAAAGTGGGAAAAAAAACCTAAACAGACATTTCTCCAAAGAAGACCTACAGATGGCTAACAAACACATGAAAAGATGATCAACATCGCTCAATATTAGAAGAATACAAATCAAAACTACAATGAGGTATCACCTCATTGTCAAATGACCATCATCAAAATGACCATCTACAAACAATAAATCCTGAAGAGGGTGTGGAGAAAAGGGAGCGCTCTTGCACTGTTGGGAATGTAAACTGATACAGCCACTATGGAACATGGTATGGAGATTCCTTAAAAAACGAGGAATAAAGCCACCACATGAGTCAGCAATCCCACTCATAGACATATACCCCGAGGAAACCAAAATTGAAAGAGACACATGTATCCCATTGTTCATTGCAGCACTATTTACAATAACTAGAACATGGAAGCAACCTACATATCCATCAACAGATGAAGGAATAAAGAAGTTGTGCTACATATACACAATGGAATATTACTCAGCCATAAAAAGGAACACATTTGAGTCAGTTCTGATGAGGTGGATGAACTAGAACCTATTATATAGAGTGAAGTGTTTCAGAAATAAAAAGATAAATACCATATTTTAACACACATATACATATAGAATTTAGAAAAATGGTACTAAAGAATTTATTTACAGGGCAACAATGGAGAAACATACATAGAGAATAGACTTTAGACCTGGGGAGAGGGGAGGAGAGAGTGAGATGTGTGGAAAGAGAAACATGGAAACTTACATTACCATATGTAAAATAGATAGCCAAGGGGAATTTGCTGTATGGGTCAGGAAACTCAAACAGGGGCTCTGTATCAACTAAAGGGGTGGGATGTGGAGGGAGATGGGACAGAGTTTCAAAAGTGAGGGGATATATGTATACCCATGGCTGATTCATGTTGAGGTTTGACAGAAAACAGCAAAATTTTGTAAAGCAATTATCCTTCAATTAAAAAAAGAAATTAAAAAAAAAAAAACTGGAACATAAATTCACCAAACTGGTAAGAATCAGAAACATGTTGGATGGTTAATTCTATAAATTTCTGTTTGGAGCCATGGAGTTGGAGGAGTGTCTGTTTAAGCCTTTCTCAGATGACCACCTGCTCATGAATTGCTCAGAGGACTGCTGCTGCTGCTGCTAAGTCGCCTCAGTTGTGCCCGACTCTGTGCGACCCCATAGACGGCAGCCCACCGGGCCTCCCCGTCCCTGGGATTCTCCAGGCAAGAACACTGGAGTGGGTTGCCATTTCCTTCTCCAGTGAAAAGTCAAAGTGAAGTCGCTCAGTCATGTCCGACTCTTAGCGACCCCATGGACTGCAGCCTACCAGGCTCCTCCATCCACGGGATTTTCCAGGCAAGAGTACTGGAGTGGGGTGCCACTGCCTACTAGATCTTCGCATATTTCTTGGGTCTGACCCATCTCTGCTGAGCTCCACAAGTGGAGTAGAAGGTGAACTGTGGGGAGTTGAATGGGTATGGTAAGTGCTGAAGGGGGTGAGAAAAGGCCAGAAGGTGAGGAATTAAAGGTTAACAGGAAGGGGAAGAAATGGATCTGACTTCAGGCTCTGCCTATAGAGTGTCAGGCTAGATACAGGGATACCTCCTTGTTATCAAAGGTTGTCAGCAACAAAGACTGGAAAGATGGTTATCTTAGTTTTCTTGGTCAAAATTGTTATCATTGCTTATTTGTTCTCTAGTCTCTGGACTCAGCTCCAAAGTAGGCAGACAAGCCAGTTGGGTCATTACCACAAGTGTGCCCTCATCAGTCTGGCATCCATGGTTGTGCTTCCTTCCTGCCAGTGCTGATCTGGAATCTACCTCCCTGGCTCTGTTGGCTGGCATATCTCTGTAACCTACCATGTCCTAGGATTTCCCTGTCTCCTGCCATGATCTTCGACTCTGGACAGTTTACTTATCACTGCAGAGATGAAAATGGCATTGTGCATGTACATTGTCCTACACGTGGAGACATAAAAAAAATTAAATATATGATTAAGCCCCATTCATATCCACTATCAGTCCAACTATAGAGTGGAACCAAGGCATGTGCACAAAAACATCTTCTCAGATGTCTTAGAGACATAAGCATGACCCTGGTCATGACCACAGCATCCCAAGAATCTCACTCTTGCTTCTTTTTTTCTATTCATAATTATACTCCTATTTCAAACTGTTTCAAGACTCTTTGTCTCTCTTTTTGCACCTCTCCAGTTTTTATTAGGGGAAATTCTTGAATTGTAAACATGACATCACACAAGACAGAAGGAACACACTCCAAGAAAGCACTTGGAGGCCCACCACTTGTAGAGTGAGCAATGACTGCTCCTTCCTTGGTAAATTCAATGGGTGTCACTGAATCTTGGAAGAGTCACTGCTTCTCATCAGTTTAGAGTCAACTGAGGTTACACAGTAGGTAACGTGAATGATGTACAACCAGAAGACAGATGTGTCCAAGTCCTTGCCCTCATATATACCAGAGTCCAAGTAGCAAAGTGGGGTGAAAGGTTGATCGACATCCAGAGAGGTATTCTGAGGTTCTGAGGTCCTCATGATGCATTTGACATAAAACTTACTTGAGTGGCAGTCCCTGCTGTGTTGGGAAAATACAATTAAAAACGAAATGTCCTCCCTACCCTGAAAACCTTCCACAAAGGTAGACGAGAAAGAAAACTGCTTTATTTTTGAATAAGCATTAAATCAGAATGTGATTTGCATCACAGATGATCTGCTAAGAAACTGTACAGAGAAGGAATATCAACCTTCTATATAGCCAGGTGGTGACAAACTATTACATACATGCACTCAAGATAAACAATAACTAGTCCTCAAGGAAGAAGTCTTGACAGCAACTTTTGTCAGATTCCAGGCTTAATTCATAAGGTAATTGGCATGATTCTCTGTGTTTGTTACTTGGCTTCTTCCAAAGGAAATACAGACTTCTCACAGGTTTTGACAAGAGATAGTTCTGCAGCTTGGAGCAAGGTGCCTGCAGAAGTTAGGGTCCTGCCCTCCTACAGAGTGTAGGAGGTAAGGATTCTATCTTCCTTGATGGTTACATTTCAAAGAGATGGATTTTAGATCCTTGAGAAGACATTCCTGATTCAGAAGTTTGGTTAGAGATTATTTTACTTTTAAAAGATTGATATAGCTTATCAATTCCTGGGCTTCCCAGGTGGCACTAGTGGTAAAGAACCCATCCGCCAATGCAGGTAGACGTAAGAGACACGGGTTCAATCCTTTGTTCAGGAAGATCCCCTGGAGGAGGGCAGGGTACCCCACTCCAGTATTCTTACCTGAAAAATCCCTTGTATAGAGGAGCCTGGTGGGTTACAGTCCATAGGGTCACCGAAAGTCAAGCACAACTAAAGCGACTTTGCACGCGTTCACTTACCTTATCAGAGGCGTAAGTGAAGTCGCTCAGTCATGTCCGACTTTTTGCGACCCCGTGGACTGTAGCCTACCAGGCTTCTCTGTCCATGGGATTCTCTAGGCAAGAATACTGGAGTGGGTTACCATTTCCTTCTCCAGGGGATCTTCCCGCCCCAGGGGTCGAACCCGGGTCTCCCGCATCGAAGGCAGACGCTTTAGCCTCTGAGCCACCATAAGGAAGTTACAATTATACTTCTCCTAAGTAATTGCTAAGGAAAAAGGGAGGTAGGAGTCTTTTCCTTTGTTTTCAAGTTGGTTTGTCCTTACATCTATTCCCCCCTTTCCCACTTCCTCTCTCTCTCTCTTCACCCCCAAGACTCACTAGAGGAAGAGATTTTCCTCTATTGTCTAGGTTTTCAGGATGGTCTAAGAATTAAATTCACCGGATACGCATTTCCTGGAGAAAATCAAACAAAGGTCTAATAACTTTCGTATGTGGGAGAGACCCAAGAAAAGTGATTAACTCACCAAAAGGACAAAAGTGAAAGTGGAAGTCCCTCAGTCTGACTCTTTGCGACCCTGTGGAAAGGACCTCACCTTCAATAATATCTTGGCTTTCAATACAAAAAAAGGATGTTGGCCGTCCTGGTTTGTGACTATTCACATGGTGATGAAAAAGCAAATGTTTGGTAAATAAATGTTTGCTGGGCTATGCAGTGACAGTGGGAAACTGAGTGACCTTTGATCTCTAGGCCCTACCTAGAGTCTGCTCTCACACACAGGTACACTGAGTCCGTGTTCTTTGCAGATTTCTCTTTTGATACTTTTAAATTCTTTTAGGTACTTGGGGTGAAAGTCAGTTCCTTCTTTAGTCTTTTGGGACTTGATTATTTTCAGCTCTAAGTAAATCCATATTCTAAGGAGACATTTTGGGGTGACAAATTTTATTCTCTACATCTTTTTAAATCTATATTCCCTTTGCCTAAATCTACAGCTGTTCACCTGTCATTTAAAGCTCCTCTCTCTCCCTTTCATTCTCTGACTCTCCTTCTCTGAGGGCCTGCTTCTTAGCCTTTCAAGAGAAATAAGATCAAATCCTGCTTGATAATCACTGATGTCAACTGAGACGAAATAAATTTTCATGGCAGGAGGAAAGGATGGGGCTGTATCAGAGATCTGAGGTAGAAATGGAAGATGGTTATTTTCCTTTTGTGATGGAGTTGTCTGCTAAGTTATATTGTTTTTATGTTTGCTTTTTCTTCCCTCAGGGTCAATGCCATGGACATCTGGAATGATACCTCCCTATCAGAATTTATCCTTTTGGATGTGTTCAACTAACTCGCCATATGACTTCTTCCTTTTCCCCTTGTTCTTCTGGCCTCTGCTACTGCCCTGGCTGGCAACATCCTCTTCCTCCTGCTCACTCAGGCTGACAGGAGACTGCACACCCCCATGTACTTTTTTTCAGCCAGCTCTCTATCATGGACCTGACCAGGATGGGTACGGCTACAGCTAAGTCACTTCAGTCGTGTCTGACTCTGTGCGACCCCACAGACGGCAGCCCATTGGGCTCCCCCATCCTTGGGATTCTCCAGGCAAGAACACTGGAGTGGGTTGCCATTTCCTGCTCCAATGCATGAAAGTGAAAAGTGAAAGTGAAGTCGCTCAGTCGTGTCTGACTCAGCGACCCCATGGACTGCAGCCCACCAGGCTCCTCCATCCATGGGAGTTTCCAGGCAAGAGGACTGGAGTGGGGTGCCATTGCCTTCTCCACCATGATGGGTACAGTGGTGCCCAAGATGGCAGCCAACTTTATCCCAGGAAGTAAATTCATTTCTCAGGGCAGCTGTGCCACTCAGGTCTTCTAAATGGTCAGCGCTTCCTCCTGGCAGTCCTGGCCTATGACAGGTACATGGCTGTGTGTCACACCCTGCGATAGGTACCCTGTGCTCATGAAATGGAAGACTTGCTATCTGATGGCCTGGCATCCTGGGTGAGTGGAGTAGCTGATTAACACGGGCATGGTCTTCAGCTTCCCCTACTGTGGCTCTCTCAGATGGACCACTTCTTCTGTGAGTTTCCCACCCTGCTGCACCTCTCTTGTGCAGACACATCCCTCTTCGAGGACCTCATCTATGCTTGCTGCTGCTGTCCCTGGGGGTCACTGTGGCTTCCTATGCCTGGGTCCTCACTGCTGTGATTAACATGACATCCACTGAGGGGAAACAGAAGGCTCTGACCACAGCTTCTTTCACCTAGCTGTGGTGCCTTTACCATGGGGAGCCATCTTTAGGTACATGCAGAAAGCCTCTGCTAGGACATCAGTGGGAGAACAAGCCACCTTCATCTGCTATACCATCTTTACCCCAATGCTCAACCCACTTATTTACAGACTGACTAACATGGAGGTAATGGGAGCCCTGAAGAAAGTTCTAGGGACATGGAGAACGTAGTCATGTCCACCCTCCTGGGGTTTCCTCTCTTGATTTTGTCTTTCCTCTGCAATCTCAAGTCTTCCTGTGGCTCAGACTTCCTCCTCTGTACAAATTGGGCCCTTGTGCCTAGTTGGGATGAGTCTACAAGCCGAGCAATCTGAAAATGTTTGGATACAAGAGGTCATTGTAACAGATGTTAAGTTATCAGTATCACAATGAATCTTTC
Source organism: Cephalophus harveyi (assembly GCA_006410635.1). Lineage (NCBI taxonomy): Eukaryota > Metazoa > Chordata > Mammalia > Artiodactyla > Bovidae > Cephalophus > Cephalophus harveyi. The sequence continues at coordinate 528,369 of SJYT01082292.1, forward strand.
CTCCACTGAGCACCTCTCTCCCTGCAATGAAGGACTGTATATTAGTTACCTTTTCCCCAGGTTTGCTAGGGAAAGTCTGTCTTCTGAACTGCATGTTAAAAGTGAGCAAGGAGTAGAAAGAGATTCAAAACTCATCGTCCACTGAAATGAGGTGCAAAGATCAGAGGTGGCCTGAGATGTAGAAACTGTGCAAACTTGGACAAAGTTGCTTCATTCTCTGGGCTTCACTTTATCATCTGCATCAACATTGTTGTCATTCATTTGCTCAGTCGCATCTGACTCTGCAACCCCATAGTCTACAGCACGCCAGGTTTCCCTGTCCTGCATGATCTCCCAGAGTTTGTTTAAACTCATGTCCATTGAGTTAATGTGCAATCCAACCATCTCATCCTCTGTCATCCCTTTTTCTTCCTTCCTTCTATCTTTCCCAACTTCAGGGTAGCACCATAGCTACCAGTAAAATAAGTCCAATATTTCATAGCACTAACTACTAATTGGAATTTCCCTGGTGGCTCAAGAATATGCCTGCAAGGTGGGAGACCCGGGTTCAGTTCCTGGGTGGGGAAAATCCCCTGAAGAATGGAATGGCTATCCAATCCAGTATTCTTGCCTGGAGAAATCCATGGACAGAGGAGCTTAGTGTAACACAAATTCAAGTTCAGTGTTTCTGATGGTGTTAAGCAATATGATGAGATTTGTCCTTTCTTGAAATTGCACTTTAAATATAAGTATCAATGTGTAAAATATCAAAGAAAAACAGCTAGAACTTCTTTTTAGTTTTCGTACATGAAAAATACCTTGGGAAGTTCAGAGATTGCAAATTTGTCATTCCATGCTAGTAGGAATTTGAGGGAAGATTGATTCTTTATCACTGATACCAAGTTTAGAAGGGAAATGAGGTGTGAGGAGAAAACTTCAGCAAGAACTGGCTTCTATCATGTTTCTATCACAAGGGCTCTGGAGAGAGTTGTGAAATAATCTCTTAAGTCATGCCTTCGACAAACATATCCCTGAATGCTGCTGCTGCTGCTGCTACTGCTGCTAAGTTGCGTCAGTTGTATCTGACCCTGTGCGACCCCATAGACGGCAGCCCACCAGGCTCCCCTGTCCCTGGGATTCTCCAGACAAGAACATTGGAGTGGGTTGCCATTTCCTTCTCCAATGGATGAAAGTGAAAGTGAAGTCGTTCAGTCGTGTCTGACTCTTTGCGACCCCATGGACTGCAACCACCAGGCTCCTCTGTCCATGGGATTCCCCAGGCAAGAGTACTGGAGTGGGGTGCCAATGCCTTCGATATCCCTGAATAGAGTCTACCAAAAAATCTCCCCTCAATCGTTCCATTTCACTACTCCCAAGAGACCTGCACTCATATCCTGAGAGCCTAGGGCTTTAGGTCACCAAGCTGGTGTGCACACACAGTAGTGAAGGAGGGGGCACAGTCCAGTCCTGGTCTAGATATTGATGCAAAGTGTTCCAGGCAGAGGGGACAGCTGAGCAAAGGCTGAGGACAGTGTTCGAAAGCAGAGAGCGCCAGGGAGAGTCTGAGGGAGAGCTGGCCAGAAAGCACAGCCCACATCTCGTACAGCCTGATAGATATTTGAAAACATAGGGTTTTGAGTAGAGAGGAAGTACGATCTGCCCTTTTTTAAATAAAATTACCCTGTACCTTGTAGAGTCCACCACAAGGCTCCTATAGTCGTTGAGATGGCATCTTGGCATCTCATGGTAAGAAGTCATGGCACTTGGACTGTGGTGAAAATTTAAGATAGCAGAAGTAGGCAAGTTCTGGGTACTTGTCTTTGGTCTTTTTTAAAAAATTAAGTATAACTAATTTACAAAGATGTGTTAGTTTCAAGTGTACAGCAAAATGATCCTATATATGCGTGTATGTGTTCATACATAACATATATATATATGTATTCCCTGTGCTATACAGTATTCTGGGTACATTTAGAAGGTTAAGTCAGCTTATTAATTAATGTTTTTAGCTCATGGTTTTAGCAAGGATAAAATGAGTAACTGCATTTAACATACTGTGCACTGTGAGCTCTTTGTTGGTTCTTTCTATTAAAAATGCATATATATTTTAATAATCAACATATTCCTTTAACAGTGATGGGCAATTTTATGCCGTTTAAAGGAAACAAGTTTTCAGGTGGTTCTTTATAATGTCAATGAGTTTTTGGGTGGATGTGTTATAGACCAACATGTGTGCTGCCCAACATTTCATTCTGCAACCTCCCTAGTGTCCAAGGGGACTTGGTCCTAGTCACTCCTTCCCCCAACTTCTCACAGACACAAGTTTCTAGTGGTACTAGACCATCCTGACACCATGTCTCCTCCTTCTCCCTTATGGGCTCCACTGGAAGGCATGAGTAGGTGGGCATCATCACACACCCTTAGCCCCAGGATCTGACCTCCTGTGCACCTGCAGGGAAGATGAACCAGGTGGACAAGCAGTGCTGATGACATGAGGGCTGTCTGCCTTGTCACCACCAGCCCCAGGTGAAGGGACAGTTCTCCAGCAGAAGGACCCTCTGCTGGAGAACCAGGGTGGAACCCTGGTTCATGGAGAGGTTGTCCATTGGGGAGATCAGCCCTGGGGCTGATCATGACCACCTCCTCCATGAACCAGGGTTCCACCCAGTGTGTGGGGTTCTGGGGCCTTCACCTCTGCTGTCCTCAGCTTAAGTGAGACTGTACCTTAGCCAAAAGGTGCAAGTTCCACAGGTGAAGAGGTTTCTGTACAGATCTTCCTCTATTTACCATGCAGTTAAGTATGGATAAATGTACTGTAGTCGAAAATAGTGTAAATTGAAAATGCATTTAATACATCAGATCTACATGCCACTGCCCAGTACTGTGAGAGAGTTTTGTACCTTATTTTATAAGCTAGATTCAAAACTGCCAGGAGAAATATCAATAACCTCAGATATGCAGGTGACACCACTCTTATGGCAGAAAGTGAAGAAGAACTAAAGAGCCTCTTGATGAAAGTGAAAGAGGAGAGTGAAAAAGTTGACTTAAAACTCAACATTCAGAAAACTAAGATCATGGCATCTCGTCCCATCACTTCATGGAAAATAGATGGGGAAGCAATGGAAACAGTGACAGATTTTATTTTGGGGGGCTCCAAAAATCACTGCAGATGATGAGTGCAGCCATGAAATTAAAAGACACTTACTCCTTGGAAGGAAAGTTATGACTGACCTAGACAGCATATTAAAAAGCAGAAACATTACTTTGCCAACAAAAGTCCATCTAGTCAAAGCTATGGTTTTTCCAGTAGTCATGTATGGATGTGAGAATTGGACTATAAGGAAAGCTGAGCACCAAAGAATTGATGCTGTTGAACTGCAATGTTGGAGAAGACTCTTGAGAGTCCCTTGGACAGCAAGGAGGTCCAACCAGTCCATCCTAAAGGAAATCAGTCCTAAATATTCATTGGAAGGACTGATGCTGAAGCTGAAACTCCAATGCTTTGGCCACCTGGTGCGAAGAACTGACTCATTAGAAAAGATCCTGATGCTGGGAAAGATTGAAGGCGGGAGGAGAAGGGGACAACAGAGGATGAGATGGTGGGATGGCATCACTGACTCAATGGACATAAGTTTGTGTAGACTCCGGGAGTTGGTGATGTACAGGGAAGCCTTGCGTGCTGCAGTCCATGGGGTCACAAATAGTTGAACACGACTGAGAGACTGAACTGAACTGAACTGATCATTATCCTGGGAAAATCACAAAATTTGAACAGTTTCTACTGAAGCCATTTTACTTTCATACCATTGTAAAGTTGAACCATTTTAAATCACACTACTGTAAGTTGGAAGGGCTTCCCTGGTGGCTCAGTGGTAATGCAGGAGCCATGGGTTGGATTCCTGGGTCAGGAAGATCCCCTGGAGAAGGAAATGGAAACCCACTCCAGGATTCTTGCCTAGGAAATCTCATGAACAGAAGAGCCTGGTGGCATCCATGGGGTCACGAAAGAGTTGGACACGACTTGGCAACTGAACAACACCAATAAACTATAAGTTGGGGGCATCTTTATTTATCTATAGACAATTAGATGGACATGAATGTTTCAAGTGACTCCCAGGTGTCAAGTCCCACGTGAAACTCCAAAATAGTCCTACTCTGATGTCACTTATGTCTTTGTGGGAGAAAATTGATGATCAAAACTGTAGGAACGGTATGAATATTGATGCCTCCATTTTCCCTTTTTTTTTTTTTTTTGCCTTTTTCTTCAATAATGAAGTCTCAATCTCATTATCTGTTTATCTTTGATTTTCTTTCAGTTTCTTTCAGTTTGACTATGATATGCCTAAAGTTTAGGACTTGTTTTGGTATGTTTTTGGCATTCACTTTTTATTGAGGTATAATTGACATATCACATTATATTAGTTTCAGATGTACAACATAATGATTTAATATTTGTGTTTATTGCAAAACAGTCACCACAATAAGTATAGTTAACATGGGTTACCATACATAATTTCAATTTTTCTCTTCTGATGTGAGCTTTAAGATCTACTCTCTTAACAATTTCAAATATACCATAAAATATTGTTAACTATAGTCATTATTAACCATGCTTTACAGTACATCCCCAAGATATATTTATTTTATAGGTTGTACCTTTTGACCCTCTTGAAACATTTTGCCAACCTTTCCTAATTGTCTCTGGCAACAACCAGTCTCTTCACTTTATCTATGACTTTATTTTTTCTCTTTTTTTAGATTCCACATATAAATGAGATCATCTAGTATTTGTCATTCTCTGTCTGACTCATTTCACTTAGTATAATGCCCTCAAGTTTCATCCATGTTGTCACAAATAACAAGATCTTCATCTTTTCTATGGCTGAATAACATTCTGTGTTATTTACATATATATAACATTCTGTTATATGTATATATGTGTAAATATTTAAATAACATGGAATGTTATTTACATATATATGTAATGATATTCAACCAATGTGGAATGACATTCATGCCAATTTTATAACATATATATATAAATAACATGTGCACACATGTGTACATCTATATGTATATATGCATATCATATTTTCTTTATCCAGTCATCCATTGCTGAACTCAGGCTGTTTGCACATCTTGGCCATTATAAATAATGCTACAGTGAAGAGGGTGTGTAGATACCTTTTTGAATTAGTGTTTTCATTTTCCTTGGATAAATACTCAGAAGTTGAATTGGTGGATCATAATGTTATTCCACTTTTAATTTTTTGAGGAATTCCATACTGTTTTCATAGTGGCTGCATCCTCTACATTTCTACCAACAGTACATGACGGTTCCCTTTTCTCCACATCATTGCCAACACTTGGTATTTCTTGCTTATTTTTTAACAACCATACCAATGGGTGTGAGGTGATAGCTCAATGTGATTTTAATTTGCATTGTGATTTGGTGATTAGAAATATTGAGAACCTTTTCACGTGCTGGTTGCCATCTCTATGTCTTCTCTGGAAAAATATCTCTTCATATCCTTTTGCCCATATTTTAAATGGTCTATTTGGGATTTACTGCTATTGAGTTATATCAGTTCTTTATATAATTTGTGTATTAATCCCCTATCCAATATGTAATTTGAAGATATTCCTCCCATTCATTAGACTGTCTTTTCTATTTGTTTAAAGTTTTTCTTGCTGTGCAAAATGTTTTTAGCTTGATGGAGTCCCACTTATTTATTCTTGCTATTCTTTGCTTGTTTTTAGTGTCACATTCAATAAGTGATTTCCAAGACTAATGTCAAGGATCTGCTTTGCCATGTTTTATTCTAGGAGTCTTGCACTTTCACATCTCCCATTTAACTCTTTAATCTACTGTGAGGTAATTTTTGTGTATGTTGTAAGATAATGGTTCAGGTTCATACTATCACATGTGGTTTTCCAATTATCCCCACAGCATTTATTTTTTTTTACTTTTTGGTCATGCCGCATGGCACGTGGGATCTCAGTTCCCCAACGAGGGATGGAATCTGCGCTCCCTTCATTTGAATAGGAGAGTGTTAACCACTGGACTGCCAGGGAAGTCTCCCCAACAGTGTTTATTGAAGGGACTACCTTTTACAACTTTTTTTCTTGGTTCAAAATATTATCTTGTAAACAATTTTCTGAATCTATTTAGATAATCATTTATTTTATTCTTCATTTTATTAAGATGATATATTACCTTGATTTACTTGTAGATGTGGTGCAATCTATGCAACCCTAGAATAAATCTCAGTTGATCATTGCATATGATCTTTTAAATGTATTGTTCCATTCAGTTTGAAATATTTTGTTAGGCATTTTTTTCATCTATATTTATTTATTAGGGGCATTGGCGTGCCATTTTTTTTTTCTTGTGGCATCTTTGCCTGGTTTTGGTAGCAGGGTGACACTGATCTTATAAGTAAATTGAAAGTGTCCCCTCCTCTTTTGTTTTTTGGAAGAGTTTGAGAAGGTTTGGTATTAATTCTTTTTTGAATGCTTGGTTCTAGACTGCTTTTGCTCAGAGATTTTGATTATATTGATATTGATTCAATCTCCTTACTACTAATGAATCTATTCAGATTTTCTTTTTTTCATGTTTTCGCCTTGATTTATTTTTCTGGAAATTTATTCACGTTCTCTGAGTTGTCAAATTAGTTTGTTTATAATTGTTCACATTTTTATGATACTTTATATTTCTGTAGTGTCATTGTATTGTGTTTGTCTCCTTTCAGACTTTATTTGAGCATTCTGTTTGTATATTGGTGTGTCTAGGTAAAGTTTTTTCAATTTAGTTTGTGTTTATATAGAACCATTTCTTGGTGTCATTGTTTTCTTCTATTGTCTTTTTAACTCTATATCATTTATTTTGGCTCTATTCATTATATTTTCTTCAGTCTATTGTTTTTTTGGCTCATTTGTTCTTTTTCTACTTCCTTGAGATATAAAGTGAGATTGTTTATATGTGATTTTTTCCTGTTTTCTTTTAAATGTAGACATCTATTGGTATGAACTTTCCTCTTAGAATTCCTTTTGTTGCATTCCATAAATTTTGGTCATTGTGTCTCTTCTTATTTTTGTCTCATGGTATTGCTGATGCTTCTTTTGATTTTTTCAGGTATTTTTTGATGTTTCTTTTTACTTGTTCTTTGATCCATGGTTGTTCAGTAGCATGTTGTTCAAGACCACAAATCTGTGAGGCTTTTTTTTTTTTTTTTCAGTTTTCTTCTTGTAATCAATTTCTAGTTTCATATTATTGTGGTTGGAAAAGTACCTGATATGATTTCCTCTTCTTAACTTTAAGAATTTTCTTGTGACTTAACATATGATCTAACCTAAGCAATGTTCTCTGGGCATTTGAGAAGATTATGTATATTGTTACTTTTGCATTGTTGTGGTTGTTCAGTCACTCAGATGTATCTGACTCTTTGCAACCCCAAGAACTGCAGCACACCAGGCTTCCCTGTCCTTCACTATCTCCGAGTTTGCTCAAACTCATGTCCACTGAGTTGGTGATGTCATCTCATCCTCTGTCACCCAGTTCTCCTCCTGCACTCAATCTTTCCTAGCATCGGGGTATTTTCCAATGAGTCAGCTCTTCACATCAGGTGACCAAAGTATATGAGCTTCAGCTTCAGCATCAGCCCTTCCAGTGAATATTAGGGTTGATTTCCTTTAGGATTGACTGCTTTGATACCCTTATTGTCCAAGGGACCCTCAAGAGTCTTCCCTAGCATCATAGTTAGAAAGCACCAATTCTTTGGCTTTCATCCTTCTTTATGGTCCTACTTTCTCATCTGTACATGATTACTGGAAAAACCATAGCTTTGAATATATGGACCTTTGCCAGCAAAGTGATGTCTCTGATTTTTAATACACTGTCTAAGTTTGTCATCGCTTTTCTTCCAATAAGCAAGTGACCTATTTAGCAAACTCTAAATTACTGTCATTGCTGAGTTTAAATGTCTCACAAATCAAGTTTCCCAGAAGCAAAGTGAGATAGACTTTGCATGCAGAAAGTTTATTGGAAAGTCTTCTCAGTATGAAGACCTATAAAATGGGAAGTTAGCTAAGGAAGCAAAACTGGATACAGGGAGAAGTGGTCCATGATGCCTATGTGTAATGCTCTGGAGTTGGGGAGCTCTGGGGAGCTCTGGAGCTGGATGGACCCTCAGAGTCAACTGAGGCAAGGTAGCCAAGCCTTTTTAATCCTCCATTGATCTCTCCAGGCATCCTCCACTATCCCAAGGAGAAGCAAGGTCTAGGGCAAGATGGGTCTTCTCAGCTATGGGCAATTCCTTGAGAAGAATACAGCTGAAAGCTTCCACCTGTTAACTCTTTCAATGACCATGGAATGAAGGATGTGTGTCTTCTATTCTTATAACTCTGTCAGCCCAACTTTTTGTCCAAATTGCCACACTCGTCATGAACATAATAGATTGGGTTGATGTCTAAATTTGACTAACCTTAATCAGAAAATTACTTTTACTTTTAGTACGGCACATTCATATCTCTTCCAATGAAACTACAGTTGGTTAGGTCAGGTTCCTGGCCCCAGAGCACATCTCGAGGTGCCAAAACCAACCTAGTTCTGCCCAACACCACAAGAACACCTCCCCAGGAGTTTCTTGAGAGCACCAACCACTTCCTTGTTCCTCAGGCTGTAGATAAGTGGGTTGAGCATAGGGGTAATCATGGTATAGAAGGCAGAGACCACCTTGTCCTGCTTAGAGGAATGATAGGCCTGAGGCCGCATGTAGGTGATCATGGCGGCCCCATAAAAGAGAGACACAGCTGCCATGTGAGAGGAACAGGTAGCAAAGGCCTTCTGCCGACCTTCAGCAGAATGCATGTGGAGCACGGTTATCAGGATCCTCAGATACGAGGCAGAGATGACAGAGAAGGGCAGGAGCAGCATGAGGACACAGCACACATAGATCATGGTCTCATAGAGGGAGGTGTCGGCACAGGCCAGCTTGAGCACTGCTGGGACCTCACAGAAGAAGTGGTCAATCTCTTGGGAGCCACAGTAAGGGAATCGCAGTGTAAAGATAGCCTGGATCAGCCCATCCACCAGGCCAAAGAGCCAAGATCCCGCCACCATGAGCCAGCAGACACGGCGGCTCATGATCTCTGAGTACCTCAGTGGGTTGCTGATGGCCACGTAGCGATCATAGGCCATGAAAGCCAGCAGGAAGCACTCATCCCCCAGGAGGGTGAGGAAGAAGAGGATCTGGAGCCCACAGCCCGTGAAGGAGATGGAGCCATGGCCCAGGAGATAGTCGAGGGCCATGCGTGGTACAATGGTGGAGATGAGCATGAGGTCCATGAGTGACAGCCAGCTGAGGAAGAAGTACATGGGACTGTGTAGACGGGAGTCAGTGTTGATGAGGAGGATCATGAGCCCGTTGCCAGAGAGGGCCACCAGAAACATGAGCATGATGGTGGAGAAGAGGAGGAGGTGCAGTGGTGTGTGGTTGAAGAGGCCCAGGAGGATGAAGTGGGAGATGAGAGTCTGGTTTCCCAACAAGGCCATTTTTCCTTCAGAGGGAAGTGCCATAGAGAGGACTGGGATCTGGAAGCAGGAGGTTTGTGTTCAGTGTCATAATGCTGAGATCATTGCAAATTTTCCCAATATGTTGCCCTCTTTAAATGTTATTTGATTTAGAATAAAAGGTATGGTTTCTTTAAGAAAAAATATCCTAACAAAAATGCAGGATACTCCTGTTGCCTTTACTTTTAAATCTTTCTGCACATAATTGAGAAGCCTGTCTTAACCCATTATTGTTAAAGTAAGCACTGCTTCTACTTCTGCTTGGATTGGTCTGTACCACAGAGATGCTTCTCCTACAGAGTTCTGGGCCAGCCTCACTAAAGGACCTAAAGCAGCAAAGACATTAACAACTGTGTGAACTGAGCACTGTTATGATCTTTTTGAATCTCAATTTTCTTATCTTAAACTGGGATAACAACGGTCTATGAAGTGATAGTAAAGGTTGAAGATGACAACATAAGCAGTGTCTTGTAATACAGAAATATTGATAGCTGACATTACTTGATCATTTCTCATGTGCCAAGCACCATGATGAGCACTCTGTAATCATTTTTAATCCTCATAACTGCTAAAAATTATCATTTTCTCATTTGTGAAGTGGGGAAAGTGAGCAAGTGGGGATTAAAAATTTTTATAATCAATATTAGATGAGATAATTGGGGCTTCCCTGGTGGCTCAGAGGTTAAAGCGTCTGCCTGGAATGCAGGAGACCCGGGTTCGATCCCTGGGTCGGGAAGATCCCCTGGAGAAGGAAATGGCAAACCACTCCAGTACTCTTGCCTGGAGAATCCCATGGAGGGAGAAGCCTGGTAGGCTACAGTCCATGGGGTCTCAAAGATTCGGACACGACTGAGCGACTTCACTTTCACTTTCAAACATGAAACACAAATAAGAATTTATAGAAAAAAAAAGTATGTAGAAGATGGAACCTTAAAAAAACTTTAAAAATACACCTCAGACCACACAGTTCTACTTGTAAGAATTCATCTTACAAAAACATTTGCACATATATGAAATGTTGCGTTGACAACAGGATTTGGTGTAGATTTGTTTATAGTGTAAAAAAGATGCAAAAGATCTAAATTTCTATCAATAGAGGAAAAATTGAATAAACAATGGAATAATAAACTGTAAAAAAGAAGCAAAATGAGTTTGCTTTTTATGTGTTTATATAGAATTCTCCCCAAATAATATTGTTCTGTGAAAAAGGCACACGACAGAGCAGTTTATGAGCTATATTACATACTATATAATTACATGCCATAATTACATGTTATATATACCTATAGAAATTGTGCTTTATGTGTTATATAATTATTCTATATTCTATATTATACATCATATATCATGGAATACAATATACTATTACATTTTACTGATACATGTATAAAAAATAAATGAGTATGTGTCTGTATATATTTATATCTATAAACAGTGTAAAATCTCTGGAATTGAGCATAAGAAGCTAGTAACGCTGCTTACCTCAGAGGAAAGAATCAGAAGAAGATTGCTGAGACCTAAGTTAGGGGCCTCCCAGGTGGCACTAGTGGTAAAGAACCTGCTTGCCAATGCAAGAGACTATAAGAGATGCAGGTTCAATCCTTGGGTTAAGAAGATCCCCTGGAAGCAGGCGTAGCAAACCACTCCAGCATTCTTGCCTGGAGAATCCCATGGACAGAGAAGCCTGGCAGGCTACAGTCCACAGGTTGTGGAGTCTGATGTGACTGAAGTGACTTGGCATGCCCACAAGTTAGGAAAAGAATCTTATGGTATATGATTTTTACCTCTTAAATTTTACTCTTTGTGACACAATATATACTTTTAAAAATACATAAATATAATATTGAGGTGATAACCAACAACATTTGTCATGGAAATTGAACAAGTGATAACCAACATTCATGCACAACATGTTGTAGATGCTTAATAGATCTGGACATCTTACTGGACGAAGAGCCAAAAAATTTTCAAGAGTAAAGCAATGTTTAACAGATCAGAGTAAAAAGTGAAACTGCCTCTTTAATTATGAAAATATATAAAGTCTGGTATTGGTGAAGTAACAGGACGATTGACAAAAGTAACAAAAAAAGTCAGGGATCAGGCATATTGTGTGAAAATTTTAAATTGGATTAAAATACTATAGTTTAATTTCTGTGAGAAAAGAATATTCAATAATGATTTAGGACAATTTTTCACCTGTTTGAAAATCTTTCAAAATTAGGTCCATAATAGTACCTCTCAGTAAAACAAATTCCTGGAAGCTTAAAGATTTAAAGTGAGAAATGTATCATATTATTGGAAGAAATATAGGAGAATGTGTCTGTGTCCTTGTGGTAGGATTGGTCTCATTAATTACAGCAAAAGGAATGAGCAAAATCTATAAATATTATATATAATGATAAAAATCTACAATATAATATATTAACAAATACATACCTTTTTCATATTCAAAGCATATAAACAATACCCACAAGTCAATAAGAAAAACAATGAACATGATGAGCAGTAATTCTCAGCAAATAGATGGCAAATAGCATCAATAAAATGACTTTATTTCACAAGTAACTAGAAAAGCTCAAATTAAAAGAGAGATACACTTTTATATATCAGGTTGGTATAAAGCTGGGTAATGCTAAGTGTGGGGAGACAAGAAAATGAGAAATAAGTACATGTAATGTGCTGAAGGACACAGACTATAACAGTGGTTACCTCTGGAGAAAGCATTAAGACTGGGTAAGGATGGTGGTCAAAGAAGACTCTAGTTTAACCTATGATGTTTGAATTCTTAATAATAAGAACATGTTCTTATGAAACTATCCCAAAAAACTGCAGAGGAATGAACACTTCTGAATTCATTCTGTGAGGCCAACATCAGCCTGATACCAAAACTAGACAAACATACCACAAAAAGAAAAAATTACAGGCCAATATCTCTGATCAATACAGGTGCAAAAATCCTCAGTAAAACACTCACAAACCAAATGCAACAATGCATTAAAAGGTTCATACACCATCATCAAGTGGGTTTTACTCCATGGATGCAAGGATTTTTAATATTTTTAGATCAATCAGTGCAACACACCACATTAACAAATTGAAGAATAAAAACTACATGATAATCTCAATAGATATAGAAAAAAAATTAGTTAAAATTCAGCATCTATTTATGATAAAACTCTTTAGAAAGTGGGCATAGAGGGAAAATATTTCAACATAATAAAATCCATAAATGACAAACACAGCTAACATCATAATCAATGGTGAAAAACTGAAAGAATTTCCTTCAGGAACAAGACAAGGATGTCCATTCTCACCACTTTTACTTAACATAGTTTTGAATGCTCTAGCCATATCAATCAGAGAAGAAAAATAAATAAAAGGAATCTAAATTCAGAAAGAAGTAAAACTATTTACAGAGGACATGGTGTTATACATAGGAAATTCTAAAGGCACTACCAGAAAACTACTAGAGCTCATCAGTGAACTCAGTACAGTTGCTGGATGCAAAATTAATATACAGAAATCTGTTGTATTTCTCTATACTAACAGTGAAACATCATCAAGAGAAATTAAGGAAACCATCTCATTTATCATCACATGTAAAAAATGAAATATCTAAGAATAAACTTACATAAGGTGGCAAAAGACCTGTACTGCAAAACCTATAAGACCCTGATGAAAGACAGCACAAACAGATGGAAAGATATACCATGTTCTTGTATTGGAAGCATTACTATTATTAAAATGACTGTACTACCCAGTCATTTTAGATTCAATGATTAGATTCATTCATTCATTTAGATTCATTTTAGATTCACTATCCATAGATTCAATGCAATCTCTGTAAAATTACAGTGGCATTTTCCACAGAAGTAGAACTAGAAAAGTTTTTAAAATTTGTATGAAAATGCAAAGACCCCAAACAGCCAAAAGAATCTTGAGAAAGAAGAATGAGGCTGGAGGAATTGTGCTTCCTGACTTCAGACTATACTACAAAACTACAATAATCAAAGCACTGTGGTACTGGCACAAAAACAGAAATCTAGATCAATGGAACAGGATAGAAAGCCCAAAAATATGCCTATGCACTTCCAGTTAATTAATCTATGACAGAGGAAGCAAGAATCTATGATGAAGAAAAGATAGCCTCTTCAACAAATGATGCAGGGAAAACTGGAAGTCACATGTGAAATAATGAAGTTAGAACATTCTTTAACACTGAATGCAAATTAATAAGCTCAAGCAGATTAAAGATGCAAATTTGAGACCAGACAGTACAAAACACTTAGAGGAAAATATAAGCAAAACACTCTTTGACATCAATTGCAGAAATATTTTTTGGCTATGTCTCTTATAGTAATGGAAACAAAAACAAAAATAAATAAATGGGACCTAATTAAAGTTAAAAGCTTTTACATAGCAAAGGAAATCATAAGAAAAAAGACACTCTGAGGGTTTCAGAATGGGAGAAAATATTTGCAAATGATGTGACAAATAAGGGATTAGTTTCTAAAATAAGGAAACAGCTCATACAGCTCATTATATATATATTAAAAAAAATCAAAAAGTGGGCAGAAGACCTAAATATACAGTTCTCCAAGGAAGACATACAGATGGATGATAAGCATATGCAGAGATGATCAATATTGCTAATTATTAGAGAAAGGCAAATCAAAACTACAGTGAGGTATCACTTCACAGCAGTCAGAATGAATGGCCATTAATAAAACATTTACAAATAATAAGTGCCAGAGAGGATGTGGAGAAAATGAACCCTCCTATACTGTTGTTGGGAATGTAATTGCTGCAGCCACTATGGAGAATGATATGGAGGTTTCTTGAAAAACTAAAAATAGAGTTACCATATAACCCAGCAATTCCATTCCTGGGCATATATCTGGAGAAAACCACAGCTCATCTGGATATATGCACCCTGATGTTCATTGCAGCACCATTTGCAATTGCCAAGACATGGAAGTAACCTAAATGTTCACTGACAGAAGAATGTATGAAAATATTTGGTACATATATATGTATATATACAATGGAATATTAGCCATAGAAACAAATGAAATAATGCCTTTTACAGCAACATGGATGGACCTAGAGATTATCTACTAAGTGAAGTATGCCAAAGACAAACATCATATGATATCACTTACATGTGAAATTGAAAAAAATAATATAAATGAACTTATTTCCAAAACAGAAATAGACTCACAAACATAGAAAACAAACTTATGTTTATCAGAGGGGATAGTGATGGGGTATGTGTGTGTGTGTGTGTGTGATATGAGGAATTAACATATACAAACTACTATGTATAAAAGAGATGAGCAAGGACCTACTATATGGCACATCTTGTAAAAACCTATGATGGAAAGGAATCTGGAAAAAAATAAATATATATACATATAACTAAATCACTTAATTGTATACATGATGCTAATATGACATTATAAATTAACCATACTTCAATATTTAAATGGTCAAAAAGAAATGCAAAAAAAGACAATAAAATATCTTTAGATGAATCTTTCAAACAGAGTCCTTGTGACGTGTAATTAAGTAACGAAGCTCAGATGTTTAGAATTTTGTACTGAATTAGAGGTAGGCAAAATGACTTCACTAGGCCCGCATAAAGGAAAGTGACAAGGAGGAAATCATGTAGATAGAATGACTAATGAATTTATTCTTATTTTAAATCATGACATTATGTCTTGAAAAGAGGTTTTAAAAAAGGCTTGCTTTTTTTGAAAAATGTTATTGATTCTAAGACCTATAACAATTCTCAAATTTTAGTGCTCATGAAAAGTATTTCTGATGCTGATTAGAACAGCAGGTTTCTTTTGCCCCATCTAAGAGTTATTAAGTGAGGAATCTTAATTTTATGCACAATGAAGTTTTGAGATAAACTGGCAGAAAGTATCCCCCCTACACGTCCCCCATTTTTTTATTATTATTGAACTTGCCTTTACTAAATCTCTAACTGGAATCAAGTCACCTTCCATTTCTGTCTTTTTTATCTCTCAAATTTTATTGAAGCAAAATTGACAAATAAAATTGTATATATTTAGATGTGAAAAAAAACCAATAAGAACATGTTCATACATTCCTTAAATTTAAGTGAAGATTGTCATAAGCAAGTAATTGATGCACCTGGAACATCTTTTTTTCTCTTGCTTGTTTTGTAATATAAAATTATAAAACACATCCAAGGAATTAGCAATTAGGAAAATTTTAAAGTAATAAATTAGTATTTTAACATGTTTTTATAGAAAAAGTAATCAATCAGATACTATTCTCAATGTCACTTACCTCTGGGGTGTTGTGGTGGATCTCTTTGTTGCCATAGCTACCTGGCCACACACATCAGTCATAGCACACGTGACCAAATTAACAATCCCATCCCAGGCAATGACTATAATCTAGAGCATAGAGCAATGGCACTGATGCAAGCAAAGTGTGAGAGAAAGAAGATGAGGGATTAGAAAGGAGAAGGATGAAGAGAAACACTAACTACAGACCAAGAAATCAAGGGAGAGATGAAAGGAGTAATGGGAAAATGTCAAGGAAAAGGAGACATGATAAAATAGAAAAAAAAAAAAAATAATGAGAGAATGTGTTGGAATATAAAAAATTATTCTTCCCCTGAAAAGACAGAGAAAGCAGAGAACACAGACATAGTGGGGAAAAGGAACACAGATGCTGAGAGAGAGGGATCAGGGGAAAGCCAATGGCACAGATGGGAGAGGCGCAGGAAGAGAAGGAGTGCCTGAGTGCAGAGGGCAGCCAGGCAGAGGCACAGAGCTCTCCATGACCAACGCAATAGTAAGTTCTCTGAGTTCTGCGACTCTGGGGGTTGTGAGAGTCCAGTGTCTGATTCTGCCTACCCTTCTGGGAGGAGCTATGGAGCAGACTGCATTATCTGCAACCTCTTTTGGCTTCCGTGGTCAACTTTGCCGCCTTTGGTGTCTTGTCCTACTTGCCCTCAGGCCTCCCCCAAGCACCGGAGGCAGCAGTTTTCAGCCTGGACAGAAACCGTGTAAAGACCTGTTGCTTCCCAGCTTCCTCTTCCATCACTGGAACATTCTGTGCTCGTGTTTAAGAGCCTGGCTTCTTCCAGGTGAGCAGGTGTCCATAGAGCCTGTAAGGCCAAGCTCAGCAGATCCAGACATTCCAGATCTCCTTGTTGAGTCCCAGACTTCATCTACATCTCTATATGCCCAAATCAATTCAAGTTCTTGCTGGACAGACCCTGTACTTGTATCCATACCATCACATCTGCCTGGAATGCCTTCCCTGATCATTCATTCAACAGATATTTAATGAGCATTCACTATGTGCCTGGTAATGTGCTAAGTGCTGAGAATAGAGGGAATAAGCAGATACACTTTCCTTCTGGGAGATGATGCCCCCATTGACCTCTCCTCCTACCCCTGACTCCAGTTTCATCACTTATTGTTCCCTGGACAAAGATGAAGTGTAAAGAAGGAAAGTCTTTTTTTTTTTTTTTAAGTGCATGGCAGTGCTGGGAAAAGACAAGCAAAAGCTTGTCTTCAAGAATTGGAAACATAAGCACAAACCGTAGGTAAGTATGAGAGGACGTTATAACCTTTCAAAACCTAACAACCAGGTTTCAGAAACACTGTCCCAGTACATTGAAGGGGCCAATTTCAGGCAGTCTGGCCACTGTTGCACCTCTTTAGACTTATAACCTGTGATGAGACCCTATGGAAGTAAATTTCTCTTTCTGGGTCTCAGTCTCACACCTGTAAAATGACAAGTTGGATGCAACAATGCTCAGCTCCTTCCTAGTTCTACCCATGGATTAGAGAATTAGGAGAAAAAAATATTTTAAAACAAAACCTGACCACGCAAGAGTCTTCTACCTTAAGAGAAATAGTAAGTAGGAGAATGGCAAGGATAGTTGTGAGTTGAAAAAAATATCTTATGCATTTCATAGTGGAGAGGTGAAGTATCAATACAAGATGCAGAGAGGAAGAGCCAGACCTGAAACTATATAATCAATGACATCAGGAAGGCCTGGAGAATCATGAGGCAGGTTTCACTGGGAGCCCTGTGTCCTGGGTGAACAGATTCCACAGCCCAGGGAGGGCTGCTCTGATCAGTGAGTTGGGTCTGCAACAAAGTTCCTCTTAGTGCAGAGAAAACTGCATATCTCCATCTTCTTGAAGGAAATAGGGCTGAAAGAGAAGCAGAAGGGAACCATTAAACACAGAGAAGAGAAATTTCCAGGGGAAAGAAAGGCTTATTCGATCAGAACTCTTCTAGAATTTCCTTCTATCTTGTTTGTGAAAGTAGCAATTGACCAAAATGCCTGGGGCACTCCCCATCCAATCAGCAGAAAACATTCAATGCTTCCCATCATGACTGTCTGAAGAAATTCAATAAGACTTATTAAAATGAAAAGAATAGCTCAAAAAAGAAACCCAGAAAATCCTGGAAGAGAGAGATTCATAGTAAAACACTGGCAGAATCTTTAGAAGTTAAGAAAAGTCTTTCAGAAACAAAAATTAGAGCACAGAGAGACCATATAGCCTTCATCCAAAAGGAAAACAGTGGAAGAGGGCTGGACCAGGAGGAGACAGGCTTCTAGCTGGGAGCCAGTACAGAACCTCTCATCTGTGAAAAAACCCCTTACTGGGCCAGATTCAGCATCTAGCTCAGGGGTTTTATTCCTTGTCACTTCTCACTGCCACACATTTTTCTCCCTTCTGCTGTGCCTAAGGAAAGTTACTTCTGTTCTTACAAGTCCTTAGAGATCCCTTCTCTGCCACGTCTCTGTCCCCAGTCTGTTGCAATTAAACCTCTTGGGAAAGGAAGCCTCTTGCAAAGTTCTCTGCTCACCAATAAACAAACTCTTTCCCAGGGGTACTTGGAGAAGAAACTGGGGAGAGATTCTCTGGGTCAGTCCAGGAAAAAGTATCTCTCCCAGGGCTTAAAACTCGAACAAGAAATGTTGGGTTTTGCTCTGGGTTATGGCTCACAGTATGAATGACCAGTAAATACTGTATGTAGGTGAAGACAACAGGGTATCTTCCAGAGTCTTCCACACTGTTGCCCCTCTGATTTCTTTTACCTCCTCCTGTTACCTAGGCTATGAGACATCCCCATCCAACATGACACTGATGCTTCTAAACTCAGAATTCAGTTCCACTGGAATTCCATGAAGTCCTAAGATTCAACAAACACTTTGCTAGGACAAAGGTCATCTGTCCCTGAACTGACCACTTTTTGCCCACTTTTCCATTAATTCACACCCAGCTGAACTTCCATCAGACTAAGAAATTTAAAGGTGGCATAGCACAGACACTTGACCTTAAGTCAGACAGAGCTGGGTGTCAATATTTTTAGACTTCACCTTAGGCAAAGGAGCCATCTGAACACCAGTTTTCTCATCTATAAAATGGGAATAAAGATTTTCACTACAAAATGCTTGTTGTGAGGCTGAAATTGAAAAGATAACTGAAAGTCACCTCCCCATTATAGTTTCTAAGAATTATAGTTACTAGTATGACTTCCCTCCATTCTCTCTAAAGCCCTCAAAACAGAGACAAATACAGACTTTACAAAAATAGTTTATAAAGCTTATTAAGCAAATAACAAAGTCACAGGGGGAAAAAATATTGAGGAGAGAAAAGAATCTATTTCCCAGAGTTATCACTTTATAATATTCAAAATATCCAGTTTTTAATGCAAAATCACAAAGCATGAAGAAAACAAGAGGGTAAAACAGAAGTTGTCCTTGAGAAAGCACAGATATTAGACATACCAAAAAGGACTTTAAATCAGTGGACTTAAATATTCTGAAAGAGCTAAAGGAAACCATGGACAAAGAGCTACAGAAACTAGAAGAACAGTTCATGAATAAATAGAAACTATCAATAAGGAGATACAAATTATAAAATGAAATAAATAGAACTTCTGAAGCTGAAAATGAAAAACTCACTAAGAGTATCAACAGCAAATTTTAAAAGGCAGAAGCAGAAGAAAAATCAGAGAATCTGATGATAGATCAATATAGATTATCAGGTCTAAGAACAAAAATTTTTTTAAATGACAATTTTTAAAAAGCCCAAGAGATCTGTGTTATATAATCAAGTATGGCAACATAGGCAAAGGAGCCATCTGAACACAGTATTTGGAAATTCAAGAAAGAGAAGAGACAAAGACACAGTAAGACTATTTAAAAAAATAATTGTTGAGAACTGTTCAAGTTTGATAAAACACATGAAAAAACACATGTAAGAAGTTCAATGAACTCCAAGCAGCACAAACACAAT
The DNA here is from genome assembly GCA_006410635.1 of Cephalophus harveyi. Lineage (NCBI taxonomy): Eukaryota > Metazoa > Chordata > Mammalia > Artiodactyla > Bovidae > Cephalophus > Cephalophus harveyi. The sequence goes on from SJYT01082292.1 coordinate 548,226, forward strand.
AGAGATACTTATACATTATAATGAAACTGTTGGAAGCCAAAGACAAGGAGAGAATCTTGAAAGCAACAAAAGAGAAACAACTCATCGTGCACATGAGCTCAATAAGATTAACAATAAATTTCTCAGAATCCTGAGACCATAAGGAAGCACATTGACCACTTAAACCACTGAAATTTAAAAAAAACCATCAACAAAGAATTCTATATTGAAACATATGTTGCCGTATGTAAAATAGTTATCCAGTGGGTATTTGCTGTAAGATTCAGAGAACCCAAAGCTGGTGCTCTGTGATAACCTAGAGCGGTGGGATGGGGAGGTAGGTAGGAAGGAGGTTTAAGAGGGAGGGGATATATGTATACCTATAGCTGATTCATGTTGATGTATGGCAGAAACCATCACAACATTATAAAGTAATTATCATCCAATAAAATATATTTTTAAAAAAAGTTCCCAGCTAATATCATTCTTAAGGCTGAAAGGCTGAAAATTTTCCTTCTAAGATGAAGAAAAATACAAAGATGCCAATTTTCATCACATCTGTTCAACACAGTACTAGATTTAAATATATATNATTCATGTTGATGTATGGCAGAAACCATCACAACATTATAAAGTAATTATCATCCAATAAAATATATTTTTAAAAAAAGTTCCCAGCTAATATCATTCTTAAGGCTGAAAGGCTGAAAATTTTCCTTCTAAGATGAAGAAAAATACAAAGATGCCAATTTTCATCACATCTGTTCAACACAGTACTAGATTTAAATATATATTTTTGACTTTTCAAAAAAAAAGAATTTTATATCAGGCTAAATTACTCTTCAAATAAAGGAGAAATAATATATTTTTAGCTACACAAAAGCCTTGAGATTACATTATTAGTAGACAAGAAATGTTAAAAGGTGTTATTCAGGCTGAAAGGAAAGGTCACTAGATGGGAATTTGAAGTTGTATGAGAAATAGAGAATTCTGGCAAAAGTAACATAAGTATAGAAACTAATATTACTGTATTTTTGGTTTTTGACTTTCCTAAATTATTTAAAATATAAGTATATTAAGGGAAAATTATAAACCTGTGCTAAACAATGTGTCAGTCAGTCACTCAGTTCAGTCGCTCAGTCGTGTCTGACTCTTTGCGACCCCATGAATCGCAGCACGCCAGGCCTCCCTGTCCATCACATTCAATAAACTCTCTAATTTAAAGCAAATTGAATTTTCAATTCAATAAACTCAATAAATTTAATTCAATAAACTCTCTAATTTAAAGCAAATATTGGCAGAATAAAACATGATCCAACTATGCTATCTTTAAGAGATTCACTTAGATTCAAAGACATAGATTAAAAATTTTTTAATGGAAAAAGAACATTTCATGCAAATTTATCAAGAAAAAACTGGATTGGAAATACTAATATCAGAACAAGTATAGTTTAAAAAAAAAAACTGTTACAGAGGAGAAGGTGAAGATGTTGGAATAGGAGGAAAGAGAAGTCCAATGAAAATATCAAAAATAATCTACATGTGGAGCAGTTCTCACTGAAAAGTAACTGGAGACTAGCAGAAAGACTTCTGCACAACCAACGTTGTAAGATGATCCACAGAAAATCAGGTAGGAAGGGGAGAGAATCAGTCAGATCTGGCCTGTGAACCTGGAAGGGGACTTAGAGGAAAAGGGAGATTACAGGGTAGAGATGCTCCTGTGGTAGTGAGATTGGAACCAGATATTGGGCGTACCAGCCCTGGGAACCAACAGAGGGAAGATGAGCCCTTTTGGTGGGTTGGAGGGCCAGTGGGACTAATAGGAAGTCTGTGGGAAGTTTGGACTGGGCTCAGGAGGAGTGCACATGCTCCCTAAGCAGGGCAGAGAAGGCAGATTGACAACTGCATGAGTGGCTGGCCAATTTCCTATGACTACTCTAGTGGGCTTCCCTGCCAAGTGAACACTCCAGCTCTGCCTGGAAGCTCAGATATGAGACACAGAGGAGGCTCCGGCCCTAAGTGGCATCTGAGCGGAACAGAGGTAGCCATTACCAGCACTTCCATAGGCACCTCATTAGAAGCAGCTCTGATCTCTCCTAGCAACCATACCACCACGGCTTGTGCCCCTACTTATACCAAGAGTCCATAGAGGCCTCACGTACCTTGGAAGAACTGCTCAACACCAGGGCAAGAGCAGCAGAGTCCAAGAAAAGAGCCAGCTGTGAGAGACGAATGAGACTCAGACCCAAAGTGCTGTCTGAAAAAGGTAGGGGCAGTGAATACAGGTGCTTGCACAGGCAGGGCATCAGGAGCACTCATATCTCTGACCCCAGATGGACTATCACAGCCCATGCTCCAGACCACACCAGCTGCTCTGGCCCCAGCACTACTAATCTCTGGGGAAAGGATTCTGTGCTGGGAGGGTCGAGAGCACCACTTACAAGAAATGAAGCCAGCTTAGGCCCAGCCTTCAGAGTTTCTGCTCCAGCAACTTCAGACCTGCCTCCAACCCTGATAGGGAAGTGACAGCCACTGAGAAGATGGGAAGCTCTGAAACACCTAGCTCAGGCCCTGGCCCCACGATCTCCATATCAACCTCCTATCAAGATGAAAACTGCCTAAGGAAAAAGGTGAATTCTGTTCCTGTCAAATCCAGCTCTCCTACCAAAGCCGTGGGGCATACTGTGTAGGGATGCTCCCACACAAGGACATCACGTTAAGATTGCAATAGGTAACTGTTTTACCTAATTTCATAGAAACAAACAAAGTGACGCAAAAGGAGAAGATGGTATTTTTCAATTACAAGAGAAAGAGAGGAGAGAGATCAAGATGGCAAATTAGAAGGATGTGGATGGGAGGCAGGAGGGAGGCTCCAGAGGGAGAGGATAAATATATAATTATGATCGATTCACATTATTGTATGGCAGAAACCAACACATCATTGTAAAGCAATTATTCTCTAATAAAAAATAAAAAGAAGGATGTGGAGACCACCTCCTCCCACAAATGCATAAATTACATCTATGTGTGGAACAATTCACAGAGTACCCACTGAACACTGGCAGAAGAGCTCATACAACCAAAATTGCAAGAAAGGTAACCATGTACTGGGTAGGATTAAAGGGAATCTAGATGGAACTTGGGCCCCTGAAGGGGGACTTTGAAAGAAGAAAGAATCCTTCACCCTAGGAATCTCCTTCACTGGCTAAAAGTTCAGCTGGAACAGACAGGGAGTTTCAGAGGCTCAGAGGACAGTGCAACAGCTGGACTGTGGCAGATAGAACATACGGCAACCCGTGTAGACAGTCCTGGGCACCTCACTGCACTACTCAGCTCAAGAGTGTGGTCCTGGCCACAACTGGGGATGTGCTCTGATCTACCATAGAAGCCTCATTGTTAACATGTACATGAACAGAGGTGCAGGGTCCCATCATATCAGCCTCATTCCCAGCGTGCTCACAGCAAGCATGGCTCTGCCTCTACAAGCTCTGGGAATGGACCTGCAGATTTCCCTCCTTCAGAGGCAGGGCTTAAATCTGAGCCATGTTCTGGCAGCCATGCAACTTTGATGGATTTATGCTGCCAGCAGCTTTGTAAGCTAGGCACTTGCAGGACCTCCAAGCAGGAGCTCCTGTGGCTGGAGCCGATCTGACATTAGCAGTGGTGAGTTTTGTATGTGCATGCATGTGGAGGAGGGCAGGCATCTGGGCTGATTCCATAGCTCCTATGGCAGGTCCATATGCAAGAATATTGTCCTAGTGCCTAACTTTGGCAGATCACTGGTGACTTTGTAGACACAGCTCTTAAGGGACACCCAGGCTGCTTGTCAGCATTCCCATGGTTGAGATGGGGCTGAGGGCAGCGGCAACAATAGTATGCTTGTGAGCACACACAGAAGGTGACAGGCAATGCCGTCGGGTGAAGTATCTGGTGGATAGCTCCTGCCCAGCAATATTCCATGGCTCTTCTCTCAGTCAAAGTGCTCAAGTCCCACCTACCCTACACTGCAGCTTAGAACTGGATCAAGGAGCTTCTACTCCAGCAACTGGGAAGCAGATCCAACTCCCAACAGGGCTGTGACAACCACAGAGCAAAGAGGAAGCCCCACTCAACATCCAGTGTAGGCGCCAATCTCCACGTCAGTCACAACCCTATCAAAAGGATGCTCCTGGAGAAGGGAATGGCAACCTTCTCCTGTATAGTTGCCTGGAGAATCCCTTGGACGGAGGAGCCTGGCGGGTTACAGTCCATGTGATCACAAAGAATCCAATATGACTGAAACGACTGAGCATGCATGCATGGCATCAAGAGGATGAAGGCCTGCACACACTGAGGAAAGACAGATAAGCATCCATACTAAAAAACAGCCCTCACACCCAAAATTTTAGACTAATACAGCCTACACAGGGTTGATCCCACATAAAAACAATCCATTAAGCCCAGAGTAAATAACTGTTTCTCCTAAATTCAAAGAGTCAGAGAAATACAAGTAAAATAAAGAAGCGGAGGAACCATTCCCGATTAAAAGAACAAGAGAATTCCCTTGAAAGAACAAAAACTGAAACAAACCTCTCCAGTCTACTAGACCCTGAGCTCAAAAAGGAGGTAATAAAAATACTAAAGACATTAAGAAAGGCTATCAATAACAAAGAACAAGAAACTATAAACTTTTGAAAAGGAGCCAATCAAAATTAGAAAACTGCTGTTTACTTAGTGGTTTGGCGGTTAAGACTCTGTGCTTCCAATGTGGAAGGTGCAGGTTCAATCCCTGGCCAGGAAACTAGGATCCCACATGCTCTGAAAGTGTGTGGTCCCCTCCAAAAAAAATTAGAAAACTAGTTTTCTGGATGAAAGCCACGCTAAAGGCAATAAATAGTAAATTACATAACACAGAAGGAAAATTAAGTCATCTGGAAGATCAATTAATGAAAATCACCCAACCAGAACAGTAGATAGAGAGACAAATTAAAAAAAAAAAAAGAAGAAAGCAACCTGAGATCTGTGGGATAACATAAAGCAAGCCAATCTACACATAATAGGTATCCCAGAAAGAGAAGAGGATTGAAACTGCATTTATAGAAATTATAGTTGAAAACTTCCCAAACCTAAAGACTGAATCAGATACTCAGGTACAAGAAAAATGAAAGATTTCAAACAAGGTGAATCCAAACAGACCCACGTCAAAACATTCTAATTGAAATGGTAAAAGTTAAAGAGAGAATTCTGATGGTAGCAAGAGAAAAAAAAGAGTTACGAGGGGACCCCACCAAAACTAAGCTGATTTCTTTCCAGAAGTCTTGCAGACCAGAAAGGAGTGGCAAAATATACTCAAAGTTCTGAAAGGGAAATACCTACAACCTAGGATACTCTACCCAGCAAGATTACATTTAGAACAGAAGAGATAAAGAATTTCCCAGGCAAGCAAAAATTAAAAGAATACAGCAATATAAACCCATCCTAAAAGAAATATTGAAAATTTTTCTCTAAATAAAAAATTAGTGAGAATCTATAGGAAAGAAAAAATCACATTAAGAAAGCAAATCATTTTTTTGTTGTTGTTATACATGTTTTTATTTTTTATTTTATTTTATTTTACTTTACAATACCATATTGGTTTTGCAATACATTGACATGAATCCATCATGGGTGTATATGAGCTCCCAATCCTGAATCCCCCTCCCACATCCCACCCCATATCCTCTCTCTGGATCATCCCCGTGCACCAGCCCCAAGCATCCTGTATCCTGTATCGAACATAGGCTGGTGTTTCGTTCATGTATACTATCATGTAAGAAAGCAAATCATTTAAATAAGCCAGTACATAGATTTTTTAAAATAAAAACTGGAAAGCAATTGTAACTATAATGAACAGCAAAAGGATAACCATGAAGATGTAAAAGAGTACATAAAAATTTTTAAATGTGAAAATGAGAGTAAGAAAACATAGATTATGTTTTAGAATGTGTTTGAGTTTATACAGACTACTTGCATAAAGCAAGTAGATATAGTAGTGAGTTAACATACTTGAAAATCGGGAAAACCACAAGTCCAAAACATATGATAGGATCACAAAAACCAAAGAGAACTCAAGCATAAAACAAAGGAAAGGCATAAGACCACAAAAGAAAAAAAGGAGAAATACAAAATCAACTGGAAAACAAGATTTAAAATGGCAATAAATACATATCTATCCATAATTACCTTAAATGTCAATGGACTAAACCCTCCAATCAAAAGACATAGGGTGGCAAATTGGACAATGAAACAAAAGCTTACAAAATGCTTTTACAATAAGAGACCCACTTTAGGGTGAAGGACACATTTGGATTGAAAGTAAGAGAATGAAAAAAAGATATTTCATGCAAACAGAAATGACAAGAAAGTGGGGTTAGCAATACTCATCAGACAAAATATACTTTAAAACAAAGGCCATAAAGAATGATAAACAGGGACACCATATATTAAAAAAAAAAAAAAGCTCAATACAAAAAGAGGATATTATATTCATTAACATATATACACCTAATAAAGGAGCATCTAAATACTTAAAACAAGCACTAGCAGACATAAAGTGAGAAACTGACAAGAACACAATAATAGCAGGAGATTTTAACAGCCCACTGACATCAATGAACAGATCTTCCAAACAGAAAATCAATAAGGCAATAGAGATTCTAAATGAAATAATACAACACATGGAGACTAAGCAAAATGCTACTAAAAATTTCAATGGGTAAATGATGAAATCAAAAAGGAAATTTTAAAATATCTTGAGACAAATGACAATGAAAACACAAATCTCCAAAATCTATTAGATGCAGCAAAAATAGTTCTAAGTAGGAAATTCCTAGCAATACAGGCCTTCCTGAAACAATAAGAAACATCTCAAATGAATAACCTAAATTACCACCTAGAATTAGAAAAAGAACAAACAAAGCCTAAACTCAACAGAAGGAAAGACATAATGAAAATCATAGAGGAAATAAATAAAGATTTTAAAACTAGAAAAATCAATAAAACCAAGAGGTAGTATTTTGAAAGGATAAACAATATCAACAAACCTCTGGCCATGTTTCCCAAAAGAAAAGAGAGAGGACTCAAACACAATAAGAAACAAAAAAAGAGAAATAAAAACTTACACTTTAGCAATTTAAAAATACCATGAGAACACTATGAACAATTATATGCCAACAAACTGGACAACCTAGAAGAAATAATCAAGTATCTGGAAACATTGTTGCTGCTCAGTCAGTATGTCTGATTCTTTGTGACTCCATGGACTATAGCAACCAGGCTTCTCTGTCCACTCTCTCCCAAAGTTTGCTCAAATTCATGTCCATTGAGTCAGTGATGACATCCAAGCATCTCATTCCCTCCTTCTCCTCCTGCCCTCAATCTTTGCCAGCATCAGAGACTTTTCCAGTGAATCAGCTGTTCGCATCAGGTGGCCAAAGCATTGGAGCTTCAGCTTAAGTGTCAATCCTTCCAATAAATATTCAGGGTTGGTTTCCTTTAGGATTGACTGGTTTGATCTCCTTGCTGTCGAGGGACTCTCAAGAGTCTTCTCTAGCACCACAGTTCAAAAGCATCAATTCTTCAGCGCTCAGCAGCCAGATATGTGTACCCCATCCACATTGATAAGTTATGAGATTTAGGCAACACACCAAGGAGAACCATGAACTTGGGCAGCTCTCCTCAGCCTTCTGTAATTCTTGAAGGCACACAGCTAAGAGTGGTCTCATGCACAGTCTCCCAGCAGCTGAGGGATTGAGGGTCTGTGTCTTGTGTACTATGTAATCACAGAGGCTCAGACTTCCTCCCACACTGCCCATACTCAGCATGGATAGGACAGATTGAACTGATGTGCTAATCTGGTTATTTCTGGTCAGAAACTAACTTTAATTTTCAGTAGGACATATTCGTACCTCCTTCAATCAAACTACCTTTGAGTAAGCCAGGTTCCCAGGGCCCAGAGCTGTATAAGCAGTGGCAATGCCAAGTTATTCCTGTCCCCCACCACATGGACCCCTCCCCAGGAGTTTCTTGAGAGCACCAGCCACTTCCTTGTTCCTCAGGCTGTAGATGAGTGGGTTGAGCATAGGGGTAATCATGGTATAGAAGGCTGAGACCACCTTGTCCTGCTTGGAGGAGTAGTAGGTCTGGGGCCACATGTAAGCAATCATGGCAGCCCCGTAGAAGAGAGACACGACTGCCATGTGGGAGGAACAGGTAGCGAGGGCCTTTTTCCGACCTTCAGCAGAATGCGTGTGGAGCACAGTTATCAGGATCAACAGGTAAGAGATGGAGATGACAGAGAAGGGCAGGAGCAGCATAAGGACACAGCACACATAGATCATCGTCTCATAGAGGGAGGTGTCGGCACAGGCCAGCTTAAGCACTGCAGGGATGTCACAGAAGAAGTGGTCGATCTCCTGAGAGCCACAGTAGGGAAAGCTCAGGGTATAGATGGCCTGAATTAACCTATCCACCAGACCAGAGAGCCAAGATCCTGCCACCATGAGCCAGCAGACACGGCGGCTCATGATCACTGAGTACCTCAGTGGGTTGCTGATGGCCACATAGCGATCATAGGCCATGAAAGCCAGCAGGAAGCACTCATCCCCCAGGAGGGTGAGGAAGAAGAGGATCTGGAGCCCACAGCCTGTGAAGGAGATGGAGTCATGGCCCAGGAGATAGTCGAGGGCCATGCGTGGTACAATGGTGGAGATGAGCATGAGGTCCATGAGTGACAGCCAGCTGAGGAAGAAGTACATGGGACTGTGTAGACGGGAGTCAGTGTTGATGAGGAGGATCATGAGCCCGTTGCCAGAGAGGGCCACCAGAAACATGAGCATGATGGTGGAGAAGAGGAGGAGGTGCAGTGGTGTGTAGTTGAAGAGGCCCAGAAGGATGAAATGGGAGATGAGAGTCTGATTTTTCACTAAGGCCATTGTTACTGCAGAAGTATGCCCCAGCAGATGGTTCGGATCTGGAATCAGGTGGTTTATGTTTAGTGCAACATTACTGAAGTCATTACAACTTTTTCCAATATGTTGCCCTCTTTAAATGTTATTTGGTTTAGAACAAAAAGCATGTCCTCTTAAGAGAAATAATCTGTGACAAAGATGCAGGCTGTTGTTGCTGATGCTGCTTTAAATCTAGGACTTGCTGCATCTCGTTGAGAAGCACATATCAAGCTATTATTGGTAAAGTGGGCACTGATTTTGCCTCTATTAGAATGAGTCTGTCTCCAGTCTATAGAGCTGCTTCTCCTATCAAGCTCTCGGCCAGCCTTATTCAAAGATCTTTTTTTTTTCAGGTAAACATACTTAAGCAGCAAAGGCATTTACCATCTCTGTGAACCAAGCATTTACATAACCTTTCTGAACCCGTTTTCTCATATTAATTTGAGATAACAGCTATCTTATAAAGTGATATTAAACACTGAAGGTGAAAGCATAAGCTATTCCTAGCCGGACAGAAATAATGATAGCTCAAATTACTCGAGCCTTTCTCATGTGCCAGGCAGCACCATGACCACTCTGTCACATCCCCATAACTGCCTGAAAAGGCTGATTATTATCACTGTTAATAAGTGGGGAAACTGAGACAGAGGAAGATTATATTTTCAGATATGGAAGCATAAAGTATTTCTTAAGAAGCTAGTAAATTAAAAACTGGAGGCAACCTAAAAACCCAACACAAAGTAAATTATAAAATAATCAAATAATAAAATATGTTGCCAGTGGAATACTTATGACATTTTAATAGATACTGAGCCAAAAAAATATAGCAACTAGTCTTTTTCAGTATTTCAAAAAACTGTGAGAATAATGCCAATATATTTAAGCACATGGTTCCATTTAGGTAGTCGGGTTGAGGATTATCTCTCTCCAACGGTGTATTTTACACATCTTCTATTAGGAATATGGAAACATAATTTTAAATTAACATTATACTATGTATAAGATCAACATACAAAAATCTGAATCTTCCTCATACATACCACTAAATAAACAACTTATACAATTGCAATAAAAACTGTGAAATGCCTAGGAAAGAACCCTAATGCTAAAAATTATAAAGCATAATTGAAAGACAGTAAAGAAGGCCTGAAAAAAGCTATGCATATTTTTTGAGCCATAAGCTCAAGAGTGGAAGGATGTAAATTCTCCACAAAATTAATCTATAATTTCTTTGAGATCCCAATTAATTCCCAAAAGGACTCTTGCATTTTGGATATGACCATTTAGAGGTAGAATTTCCTCAAAAGTCACTCAAAATCAGTAATGAGATCAAGAGCAGGAACACAGTATATGTTGGATAAAGTTAGGCTAGCTGAAAGTAGAACCCACAAAATAAAATTCGAAGGGACAGCAAAAGCAGTAAAAAACTGAGCAAGGAAAGGGAAAAAAGTGGAAAAAAACACCTGTGAGCATAAACCACAAAGTAACCTCTCCAAAGATAGGAATAAAACCAAAACTACCAGTTTCAGCCAGCAGAAGTGGAAAGTGGTACAAGAATTCTAAAGATAGTAGTTTATCCCAAGGAGCAGAGGAGAAGGATTTGAGCAAAGACTCGTGCAGATGAATTGTATTTGCAGGAACAGTTCTGTATTGGTGACGGGGAAAAGACAGGATGTACATTAGGAATAGCCACATAGTTCTCCATCCCAGTAGCTCAAGGAAAACTAAACAGTATCCTCAAAACCTAGTCTAGCAATCCACGATATACTAACAACTCAGCCTCTGGATTAAAATGGCAAACTGAACACATCTAATACCTGCTTCCTGAAAAAAGCCACTAGAAAGACAGCTGCTGCTGCTGCTAAGTCATTTCATTGGGTCTGACTCTGTGCGACCCCATAGACGGCAGCCACCAGGCTCTCCCATCCCTGGGATTCTCCAGGCAAGAACACCGGAGTGGGTTGCCATTTCCTTCTCCAATGCATGAAAGTGAAAAGTGAAAGTGAAGTCGCTCAGTCATGTCCGACTCTTCGCGAACCCGTGGACAGCAGCCTACCAGGCTCCTCTGCCCATGGGATTTTCCAGGCAAGAGTACTGGAGTGGGAGAAAGACAGTAGTCACAGGTAAAAAGAACTAAGTACCTATCAAGAGGAAAAATTGAATAAACTGAAATAATATGCGAATGAGGTTGCTTTTTATATGTTTATATAGAATTGCCCCCAAACTATATAGTTCAATGTAAAAGGGACATTACAGAAGAGTGTATACAGTAAAATTGAACATATAAGGTATTATATTACTTATTTTATATTAATTATGTGATATATATGTTTGAATAAGCATCATATTACAATTATACTATATTATATTTCATACATTTCAGAGAGTATTACTTAGTATTATATTTTACTCATATATGTGTAAAAAGAAATGAATATGTTTCTGTATACATTTATTTATGTAAATGTCAAAATCTCTGAAAGAAATCTCTGAAAGTAACACCATCAATTTTTTTCAGTTAAGTGCTCACTGACTCTTTCATCTCATCTGCAAAACGAGGACAAGAATAGTCACCTCCCAGGGTGGTTAGGAAGACTGAGTTCATGTGTTCAAAAGCACCAGACACTTGCCTTATTCACACAGAAAATGATCAACAAATGGTGGGTACTGTTGTTGAGCACAGGAGTAGGGCTAAGCCTGTTCACTGAATGACAGGGAGACAAGGAGACATGATAAGGGGAGAAACTACTAGTAAGAAGCTGTGATGGCTCAACCAAGAGATGGCCACTGGCTGTGTTATGTTGGGCAGGTTACCTAATCATTGTGATCCTCAGTTTTATCATCCATTCCGGCAGTGAGAATAAAATGAATTATGTATATAAACCTCTAATCTTGTGTCTGGTGCATAGTAGGTACCCAATACACGTGGGCAGGAACATAATGATGCCTACAATTTCTATTACTTATTATGCTCTGGACAAGATGGTAGCAAGAGAAATGTAAGGAAGGAAAAAAATTTTAAGTGCATTGCATTAGAGTTTAAATTTACATCTTAATAGGAAACTTGGCCACTGTTTAATCAGGCTCAACAGATGCATCAATTGACTTTCAATAAATGCCTTGGGAAAACTAATCTTTACTGATAAACATGGCCCCACTCCAATGTAATGTAATCCTTTGGTACCAACTGTAAAGAAAAATTTTTTCAACAAAGCCTTACCAGATAGCTATTGCAGATATAGTCTCAGCCAGGCAAAGCAGGAGATATTTTAGTGTAGAAAGGCAATCCTGCATCCCTCAGATAAGGCTTGCTGAGCCCAAGTTTGTGCATAAATGACTCCTGCAGGGATGCACCTAGGAATTTTCTGAGAGTCTGGAAGCAAAATGAGGAGAAGTCAAACCTACGGTAGAACTTTCTCAAAGAGAAGGAAGCTACAGTGTAGAAAGAGAAAGGAGCAAACACACCAAAATATTTCTCCAAATAAGAGCAGAGTTCTGGCTTCTTCAAGTAGAAGAGGAACAGGAGAGATCATCCAATAGGAAAAAAAAAAAAAATGTGGTTTTAGGGAAAGACAAGCAAAAACTTGTTTCCATGAGTTTCAAACATAAGCACAAATGGTAGATAAGCGTGAGAGGACTTTCCATAATCTTTCAAAATCTAACAAACAGGTATCAGAGACACTCTCCCAGTACCTTGAAGGGGCCAGTTTCAGATGGTCTAGCCATGTTGCACTTCATTAAACTTGAACAGACAAATCATGTATACCATTGTAAAACTGGTCATGAGACCATAGGGATGAAATTTCTCTTCTCTTAGGTCTCTGTCTCCTGAGCTTTAAAATGAAATACTGGATCAAGCAACTCTTGGGTTTTCTCTAGTTCTACCCATGGAGTAAAGAATTAGGGGAAAAATCATTTCAGAAAACAAAATCTAATCACACAAGAGTTTTATAATTTAAGATAAATAGTAATCAGGAGAATGTCAGGGATAGTTGTTAGATGAAAAATCATTTTAAGCATTTCATAGCAGAGACATAAACTATAAGACACAGAGAGAAAGAGCCTTACCCAAAACCATGTAATCAGGAAGGCCTGGAGAGTCATGAGGTAGATTCCATTGTGAGCTCTATGCCCTGAGTAAAGAGATTCCACAACCCAAGAAGGACTGATCAGATCACTCAGGTGGATTTACAATGGGGTCTCTCTAACTGCAGAGAAAACTACACATCTCCATCTTCTTGAAACAGAAGCCGAAGGGAGTTATTAAGCATCGAGAAGAGAAATTTCCAGGGAAAAGAGAGGCTCGTTTAGTCAGAATGCCTCTAGAATTTCCTCCTAACTTGTGAAAATATCAAGATATCTGGAAGGCCTTCTATCCATCAGCAAGAGCTATCCATTGTCTCCCACCTTGGCTGTGGAAAGATTTTGAAGAAACGCATTAAGACTGGTTGAAATGGGAAGAAAAAGTTCAGAAAGAAGGAACCCCAAAATCCTGGAAAAGAGTGTTTCATGCTAAAAACCCGTTAGAATCTTTAATGGTCAAGAAAAACCCATTTGGAAAGAAAACTTAGAGCACAGAGAGACCATACAACCCTCATCCAAAAGCAAAGACCATGTAAGAGGGCGAGACAAGGAGGAAAGGGCTTCTATCTTGGAGTCATCAGAGTAGATCACCTGTGGAGAAACACTTGTTGGCCAGGTTTAGCATCCAGCTGAGAGGTTTTATTCTTTGTCACTTCTCCCTGAGACTCATTGTTTTCCCTTCTACTGTGACTAAAGAAAGCTACTTCTGTTCTTGCAAGTCCTTAGAGAGAACCCTTCTCTGCAACATCTCTTTCCCCAGTCTGTTGCAGTTAAACCTTTTGGGAAAGGAAGCCTCTTGCAAAGTTTTCTGCTCATCTCAGTTCACCAGTAAACAAACTCTCTTTCAGGGAAACATTGAGAGGAAAACTGGGGAGATATTCTATGGATCAACCTGGGAAGAACTGACTCTCCTTCCATTCCAAAATGGAATGGGAAATACTGACTTTGGTTCTGGGATATGACCTACGGTGTAAGTAGTCACTAAATATTGGATGTAGGTGAAGCCAACAAGGAATCTTCCAGAGTTTTCCAGACTTTTGTCCCTCTGGTTCCTTCTGCCTCTTCCTGTTAAGCTATAACATGTTCCCATCCAATATCACACTGACCTTTCTAACCTAAGAGCTCAGTTCCACTGGAATTTTTCAAGTCAAAAATTCAACAAATACTCTTCTATGAAAAACACATCACCTCCCTAGACTGACCACCTCTTTCTCACTTTTCCATCAGCTCTGACCCAGTTGGGTTTCTGTCATACTAAGAAATTTACAGAAATAAACAGCATAGCACAAACACTTGACACTGAAGTTATATAGAGCTGAGTGTCAATATTTTTAGGCATCATTTTGAGCTAGGAACCTACCTGAACCTACTTACTCATTTGTAAAATGGGAACAATAATTTTTCATCACAAAACATTTGTTGCGTGAATCAAACTGGTAGACAACCTTGTTATAAGGTTGTAAGAATTGTAGTTACTAGTGTAACTTGGAGAAGGCAATGGCACCCCACTCCAGTACTCTTGCCTGGAAAATCCCATGGATGGAGGAGCCTGGAAGGCTGCAGTCCATGGGGTCGCTGAGGGTCAGACATGACTGAGCGACTTCACTTTCACTTTTCACTTTCATGCATTGGAGAAGGAAATGGCAGCCCACTCCAGTGTTCTTGCCTGGAGAATCCCAGGGACAGGGAAGACTGGTGGGCTGCCGTCTACAGGGTCTCACAGAGTTGGACACGACTGAAGTGACTTAGAAGCAGTGTAACTTACCTCCATTCTCTCTAAAGCCACAAAACTGTGACAGAAACACAGACTTTACAAATATAATATAAAGCTCATTAAACAAATATCCAATGTTTATAGCAAGCAACAGAACAAATGCCAAGAAGGGGAGGATATTTAATTTCCAAGGTTACCACATCATAATATTGAAAATTATCCAGTTTTCAATGAAAAAATAACAAAGCATGAAGAAAGTAAAAAATTATGATTCATCCACAGAAGAAATAAATAAAAACTGTCCTTGAGAAAGCAAAGACTTTAGAACTACTGGACAAAAACTTTAAGTCAACTCTCTTAAATATTCTCAAAAAACTAATCTACAGTGAGATACAGAAACTAAGAAAGCAATGCATGAATAAAAAGAGAATATCAACAAATGTATATACATTATAAAATGTAAACAAACAGAAAGTCTAGAGCTGAAAAGTGCAATAACTGAAGTGAAACACTCACTGTTGGAGTCAATTGCTTATTTAAGAAGGCAAAATTAAAAACAGAGAACTTGATAATAGGTCAGATCAAATTGTCAGGACTAAGAAGCAGAAAGGAAAAAGAAAGAATTAAGAGCAATGAAAAGAGCCTTGGAGACTTGTGGATAACATCAGCATGGCTTCACAGACACTTGGAAATTCAAGGAAAAAAAAGGAGACAAAGATATATTAAGAATATTTAAAGATGTAATTGTTGAAAACTGTTCAAGTTTTATAAAAGACATAGTCAACACATTTAGAAGTTTAATAAACTCAGTAAGCATAAACACAAAAGATATAATTACAGAGACACATTATAAAGAAATAGTTGGTAGCCAAAGAAAGAGAATTCTGAAAGCAGCATCAGAGAAAAAACTTATCACATACATGGGCTCAATAGGATTTACAGCAGTTTTCTCATCAGACACTTTCTGACAAGAAGGGTGAGAACTGACCATTTAGACCACTGAAGGAAAAAACTGCTAACAAAGAATTATATATCTGGCAAAACTATCCTTCAAAGTGAAGGAGAGAGAAAATATTTCTAGACAAGCAAAACCCAAGGGAATACACTGTTGTTATACCTTCTCTACAAGAAATACTAAAGGGCATTATTCAGGCTGAAATAAAGGGCCACTAGACAGGAACTTGAAGCCATATGAGAAACAACAAACTCTGATAAAAGTAGCAAAGGTAAATATATACAAATCAGTATTATTGTATTTTTTGTTTGTAACTTTTATTTCCCACATTATTTAAAAGGTAAACAGTAATTATAAACTTGTGTTAATTGTCACACAATGCATAAAGATGCAATATTTATGACCACAGAAGGAGATGGAGCTATATAGAAACAGGGTTTTTGTATGTAATAAATCATAGTTGTATTAAGTCAAACAAGATTTTTATAAATTTAAGTTATGAATTGTTATCCTTAAGGCAAATAATGAGGAATTTATTTAAAATATTCACAAAAGGAAATGAGAAGTGAATCAAAACAGTAACAAACAAAGAGAGTCAGTTATACCTCTGTCTCTTATACACATCTTCATAGTTGTATTAAGTCAAACAAGATTTTTATAAATTTAAGTTATGAATTGTTATCCTTAAGGCAAATAATGAGGAATTTATTTAAAATATTCACAAAAGGAAATGAGAAGTGAATCAAAACAGTAACAAACAAAGAGAGTCAGTTATACCTAAGGGGGGAAAAAAGTAGTAGTGGAAAAAGTTAAAAAGTATAAGACATATAAAAAATAAATATCAAAATGGCAAAGTAAGTTTTGAATTCACTGTCTATACCAGTAATTGCTTTAAATTTCTATGAATTAAATTCCCCAATTTTAAAGCAAAGATTAACAGAATAAAATTTTAAAACATGATCCAACTACATGTTATCTATGAGGTCACATAGATTCAAAGACATAAATAGTTTTCAATTTGTTATGGAAAAAGAAGGCTCCATGCAAATATACAAAGAAAAAGCTAAAGTGATGATAGTAATTTCAGAAAAGGTATAGTTTTAAAAACTATTATATAGCAGATCAACATGGTGGAGTAGGAGAATATGAAAACATCAAAAATACATCTACATATGGAACAATTCTCATAGAAATCTAACTAAACACTGGCAGAAAGTTTCTTGCACAACTGAGACTATAAGAAACATCCAAGGAATTGGGTAGGAAGGAAACAGAAGAGATAAGGTTAAGAGCTGTGCCCCTAAGAGGGGACTTAAAGGAAAAGGGAGGTTAATTGGGTTGAATGAAATTCTACAATTTGTAACAATATGCTTAGCCCAGGGAATACCATGCTTAAGGAAGTAAGGCACACAGATGAAAAAAGAAAAAGAGAGACTATATGACATCACTTATAAGTAGAATCCGAAAAATATTACAAATAAAGTTATTTATTAATACAAAAAAAAAAAAGCTCACAGACATGGAAAAGAAAATTATGGATACCAAATGAGAAAGGGGATAGAAATTGGAAGGGAAGGTGAAGTCACTCAGTCGTGTCCGACTCTTGCGACCCCGTGGACTGTAGCCTACCAGGCTTCTCCATCTATGGGATTGTCCGGGCAAGAATACTGGAGTGGGTTACCATTTCCTTCTCCAGGGGGTCTTCCCGACTCAGGGATCGAACCCAGGTCTCCCGCATTGGAGGCAGACGCTTTAACCTCTGAGCCACCAGGGAAGCCCAGAAATTGGAAGTACAAGATAATTTTATAAAGTAATTAAAATTAATTTTAAAAAGAAATTAAAAAAAAGAATTAAAAGCACTAGAAACATGAATGTTGACTAAAATTGGGGAAAGCATAGAATAAAAAAGCAAAGTGAAAATGTCTGACTGTTTGTGACAACCAGGCTCCTCTGTCTGTAGAATTCTCTAGGCAAGAATACTGGAGCAGGTATCTATTTCCTTATCCAGGGGATCTTCCTGACCCAAGGATAGAACTCAGGTCTCTTGCATTGCAGGCAGATTCTTTATTGTTTGAGCCACCAGGGAAGTGCCAAGAATAGTAATTTATCAAATAACTCCAGAATACAAGAAATAATCAGACAGAAATGAATAATATAATAACTGAAATGACAAATACACTAGAATGAATCCATAGCAAACTAGGTCATACAGGGGAAAAAAAAAAACACTGGGTCCCAAAGAAGATGACCCCAAACGGACCCACACCAAAATATATCATAATTAAAACTGGCAAAATTAAGTTAAAGAGACAGTCCTAAAAACAGCAAGAGAAATACAAATACTCATATATAAGGGAATATATGGCATTCACTTGATTTCTCTACCAGAAACGAAGGGCAAGATACATTCAAGGTGCTGAAAGGTGAAAAACGTGCAACCCAGATATTCTCCCTAATAAGATTATTATTTACATTCCAAATACATAGGTTTTTAAAAAGTATCTTTGATATTAATTTCTCATTTTGATATTAATTTCCCTTTTAAGTGCTTTCTTCTCTTCAATCACCCTCTGTGTTTTTTCAGTCTTTTAGCTTTAGTGGCTAAATCAAAGATCTCTCTTAGTAAACATCATATCACACTTGAAAATATGGGGGTTACTTTCAAATATCTTTAGATACTGATTCCTAATATGATTCCACAGTGGGAACAGACTCTGTATGATTTCAATATCTTTAGACCATGAAGTTTTTGCACCTTGTTTCATGTCCCTTGATATGTTCCAGCATCTCCTGTTTCATGGTCTATGAGAAATTGAATAGAATTTGTATCCTGCTATTGTATGAAAGTTTTATAAGTCTTAATTATGTTCAATTGGTTCATAGTGATTTTCAGATCTACTATATTGTTCTATTTGTCTGTGTGTCCATTCTATTAATTATTGAGAGTTCAATATTGAAACTACAACAGAATCTTAATTCATTTACTTTAAAAAATTGTAATATATAGTAGAACTAAATGTAACTTTTTTCTGTATTTTGCAAGACTCTTGTAAATGTGCTATCACACTTTCAAATTTTTTTAAAGATTTTTTTTAATAATAGAGAGATAATAAAGAACTTCTCAGAAAAGCAAAAATGAGTTCATCAATACTAAACTTATCTCACAAGAAGTGTTAAGTTGTCTTCTCTAAGTGAAAGGAAAAGGTTACACAAGAAATAAGAAGTTACAGGACAAGAAAATCCCACAGGTAACAGCAAATATATAGTAAACACAGGAGATCAACCATTTAAATAAGATAGTATAAAGGTTAAAAGCTGTCTCTTATACACATCTCCTTTAGGATTGACTGGAGTGTTAAGTTGTCTTCTCTAAGTGAAAGGAAAAGGTTACACAAGAAATAAGAAGTTACAGGACAAGAAAATCCCACAGGTAACAGCAAATATATAGTAAACACAGGAGATCAACCATTTAAATAAGATAGTATAAAGGTTAAAAGACAAAAATTATAAAATCAACTAACATACAATAAGCAGTTAAGGGATAGTAATGAAGATGTAAAATGGAGTAAAAAAAAATGGAGAACTTTTAGGGTTGTGTTTGACTTAAATGACTGTCAACATGAAACAAACAGTTAAAACACAAAATGTATAAATTCCATAGTAACTACAAATCAAAAACTATAATAAATACATAAAAACTAGAGAGAAATGAACTTGCAAAAAAATCTAAATTAATTATCAAACCACTTGGGAAGAGACTAAAAGAAAAATAATAGAGAAAAATTACAAATTACAATCAGAAAACAAGTGACAGAATGGAAACAAGTACATGCCTATCAATAATCCCTTTAAGTGTAAGCAAACTAAAAACTCCAATCAGAAGATACAAGATAACTGATGAAATAAAAAAATGCTGCCTATAAGCTGCCTACAAGAGATTTGCTTCAGAACTAAAGATACAAAAAGACTGAAAGTGAGAGGATGGAAAGAAGATATTATATGCATCTTTTCAAGACAGTTGGGGTAACATTATACAGATCAGACACAGTACACTTAAAAAAAAAAAAACTATAATATGGAGGACTTTCAAGATGGTGGAGCAAGACAAGGAAATTTCCTTCCTCCCCTCAAATACATCAAAAATACATCTGTATGTGGAACAACTCCTATGACACACCTTATGAAAGCTGGCAGAAGACCCCAGACTTCAAAGCATCAATTCTTCGATGCTCTTCCTTCTTTATGGTCCAGCTCTCACAACCATACGTGGCTACTGGAAAGATCATAGCCTTAACTATACGGACCTTTGTTGGCAAAGTGATGTCTTTGCTTTTTAATACACTGTCTAGGTTTGTCATAGCTCTCCTGCCAAGAAGCAACTGTCTTCTAATTGCATAGCTGCAGTCACCAGCCGAAGTGATTTTAGAGCCCAGAAGAGGAAATCTGCTTCCACTGTTTCCCCTTCTATTTGCCATGAAGTGATGGGGCCAGATGCCATGATCTTAGTTTTTTAATACTGAGTTTTAAGCCAGCTTTTTCACTCTCTTCATTCACCCACATCAGGAAGTTCTGTGAGGGGCTGCAAAAAGGCATTCTGTGCAAATGGAAATTTTAAAAAAGTGGGAGTAGCAATATTCATATCTGATAAAATAGACTAAAATAAATACCAATATAAGAGGCAAGAAAGGACACTACATAACAATCAAGGGATCAATCTAGGAAGAAGATTTAACAATCATGTATGAATTCAGCATTGGAGCACCTCAATACATAAGGCAAATGTTATAAATATAAAAGGGGAAATCAACAGTAGCACAATAATTATAAGGGACTTTAACACCCCCTACACACCAATAGACAGATCATCCAGATAGAAAATTAAAAAGGAACCATAAGCTTTAAATGATACATTGGAACAGATGGACCTAATTGATATCTGTATGGTGTTTCATCCAAAAACAATAGATTTCACTTTGTTCTCAAGTGCACATGGAACATTCTCTAGGACAGATCACATCATGGATCACAAACCAAGCCTTGAAAGTGAAAGTGTTAGTTGCTCAGTCATGTCCACCTCTTTGTGACTCCATGGACTGTAGACTGCCAGGCTCCTCTGTCCATGGAATTCTCTAGGCAAGAATGTTAGAGTGGTAGCTATTTCCATCTCCAGGGAATCTTCCTGACTCAAGAATTGAACCCAGATCTCCTGCATCACAAGCAGATTCTTTACTGTCTGAGCCACCTTGAAGAAATGGACCAATTCCTAGAAAAGTATAACCTACCAAGACTGAACCAGAAAGAACTAGAAAATATGAGCAGACCTATCACAAGTACTGAAATCCAGACTGTGATTAAAGAAAAAAAAAAACCTTCCAACAAACAAATGTCCAGGTCCAGATGAGTTCACAAGTGAATTCTACCAAACTTTTAGAGAAGAGCTAATACCTATCCTGCTAAAACTCTCCCAGAATACTGCAGAGAAAGGAAAATACCCACAGGCAACCATTACCCTGATACCAAAACCAGACAAAGATATCACACAAAAAGAAAATTACTGGCCAATATCACTGATGAACATAGATGCCAAAATTTTCAACAAAAGTCTAGCAAACAGAATCCAAAAACACATTATAAGGATTATACACCATGATCAAGTAGAATTTATCCTAGGGATGCAAGCATACTTCAGTATATGCAAACCAATCAATGTGATATACCATATTAACAAGTTGAAAATAAAAATCATATGATAATCTCAATAGATGTAAAGAAAGCTTCCTATGAAAATCAACACCCTTCTATAATTAAAAAAAAAAAAAAACTCTCTAGAAAGTACGCATAGAAGGAACCTACCTCAGCATAACAAAGGCCATATACAGGTTTCCCTGATGGCTCAGATGGTAAAGAATCTGCCTGCAAGGCAGGAGACATGGGTTTGATCCCTGGGTTGGGAAGATTCCCTGGAGGAGGAAATGGCAACCCACTCCAGTATTCTTGCCTGGAGAATTCCATGGACAGAGGAGCTTGTGTGTTAGTTGCTCAGTCGTGCCCGACTCTTTGCGACCCCATGGACTGCAATCCACCAGGTTCCTCTGTCCATGAGATTTTCCAGGCAAGGATACTGGAGTGGGTTGCCATTTCCTTCTCCAGGGGATCTTCCCAACCCAGGGATCGAACCCAGGTCTCCTGTACTGCAGGCAAATTCTTTACCAACTGAGCTACAAGGGAAGCCCCTAAAAGCTACAATCCATGGGTCACAAACAGTTGGACATGACTGAGCAATTAACACTTTCATTTTCATAACAAACCTACAGCAAACATTATTCTCAATGGTGAAAAACTGAAAGCATTTCCTCTAAGATCAGGAACAAGACAAGAGTGCCCATTCTTGCACTTTGTTCAACATAGTTTTGGAAATCCTAGCCATGGCAATCAGAGAAGAAAAAGAAATAAAAGGAATCTAGATAGATCAAGTAAAATGTTCACAGTTTGCAGAAACATGATGCTATACATAGAAAACCCTAAACATGCCACCAGAAAATTACTAGTGCTAAAAAATGAATATAGTAAAGTCACATGATATAAAATTAATACTCAGAAATTCCTTGCATTCCTATACATTAACAATGAAAAATAGAGAAACTAAGGAAACAATCTCATTCACCATTGCAACAAATGAATAAAATGCCTAAGAATAAACCTACTTCAAAAGACAAAAGAACTGTATGCAGAAAATAATAAGACACTGATGAAAGAAATCAAAGATGACACAGATGGAGAAATGCACCATGTTCTTAGACTGGAAGAATCAATATTATGAAAATAAGTATATTACGCAAAGAAATATACAAATTCAATGCAATCCCTATCGAACTACCAATAGTATTTTACACAGAACTAGAACAAAAAATTTCACAATTTGTATGGAAACACAAATGACCTCTAATAGCCAAAGCAATCTTGAGAAAGTAAAATGAAGCTGAAGGAATCAACCTTCCTGAGTTCAGAATATGCTGCAAAGCTAGTCTTCAAGACAATATGATATTGGCACAAAAACAGAAATATAGACCAACGGACCAAGACAGAAAGCCCATAGATAAACCCACATATCTATGGGCACCTTATCTTTGATAAAGGAGGCAAGAATATGCAGTGGAGAAAAGACAACCTCTTCAATAAGTGGTGCTGGGTAAACAGGACAGCTACATGTAAAAGAATGAAACTAGAACACTTTATAACACCATACACAAAAATAATCTCAAAATGTATTAAAGACTTAAATGTAAAACCAGAATCTATAAAGTTTTTAGAAGAAAACATAGGCAGTACACTCTTTAGCATACATCACACCAGGATCCTCTTTGACCCACTTCCTAGAGTAATGGAAATAAAAACAAAATAAACAAATGGGACCTAATTAAACTTAAAAGCTTTTTCACACCAAAGGAAGCATTAAGCACAACTAAAATACCCTCAGAATTGGAGAAAATAATTGCAAATGTAGCCACTGACAAATGAGTACTCTCCAAAATATACAAGGAGCTCCTATAGCTCAATAGCAGAAAAACAAACAGCCCAATCAAAAAATGCACAGAAGACCTATACAGACATTTGTTCAAAGGAGACATACAGATGGCCAATAAACACATCATTTATTATTAGAGAAATGGAAATCAAAACTGTTAAAACAGTGACTGGTATTAATCTCACAATGGTCAGAATGGCCATCATCAAAAAATCTACAAACAATAAATGCTGGAGAGGATGTGGACAAAGGGAACCCTCTTGCACTCTTGATGGGTATATAAATTGGTCCAGCCATTATGAAAAACAGTATGGAGATTCCTATAAAAATTAGGAATAAATCTACTCTATGAACCAACAATCCCACTACTGGGCATATAGCCTAAGAAAACTAAAATTTTAAAAGATACATGTATTCCATTGTTCATTGCAGCACTATTTACATTAGCCAGAACTTGGAAGCAACCTAGATGTCCACTGACAGATGAATGGATTAAGAAGATATGGTACATGTACACAACGAAATATTCTCTACCATTTAAAAGAACGAATTTAAGTTGGTGGTAATGAAGTGGATGAACCCAGAGCCTGTAATACAGGGTGAAGTAAATCAGAAAGAGAAAAGCAAATATCATATTGAGGCATGTATATGGAATTTACATGCAAATTTACAATCTGCAGGGAAGGAACAGAAATGTAGATGTGGAGAACAAACTTGTGAATACAGCTGGGGAAGAAGAGAATGGGTTGACTAGGGAAAGTACCATTGACATATATACACTATCACATGTAAAATACCTGGTGGAAAATTTCTATATAACCCAGGGAGCCCTGACTGGTGCTGTGTGATTACCTACAGGGCTGGTATTGGGAGAGTGAAGGGAGGGTAAAGAGGGATGGGATATATGTACAATTATGGCTGATTCCATACAACACAAGAGAAGACTCTACACATGGACATCACCAGATGGTCAACACGGAAATCAGATTGATTATATTCTATGCAGCCAAAGATGGAGAAGCTCAATTCAGTCAACAAAAACAAGACCAGGAGCTGACTGTGGCTCAGATCATGAACTCCTTATTACCAAATTCAGACTCAAATTGAAGAAAGTAGGGAAAACCGCTAGACCATTCAGGTATGACCTAAATCAAATCCCTTATGATTATACAGTGGAAGTGAGGAATAGATTTAAGGGCCTAGATCTGATAGATAGAGTGCCTGATGAACTATGGAATGAGGTTCGTGACATTGTATGGGAGACAGGGATCAAGACCATCCCCATGGAAAAGAAATGCAAAAAAACCAAAATGGCTGTCTGGGGAGGACTTACAAATAGCTGTGAAATGAAGAGAGGCGAAAAGCAAAGGAGAAAAGGAAAGATATAAGCACCTGAATGCAGAGTTCCAAAGAATAGCAAGAAGAGATAAGAAAGCCTTCTTCAG
>SJYT01082292.1:573886-610750 GCA_006410635.1 Cephalophus harveyi
AGGGAGGCCTGGCGTGCTGCGATTCATGGGGTCGCAAAGAGTCGGACACGACTGAGCGACTGAAGTGAACTGATGGCTGATTCTCATTGTACTGCAGAAACCCGCACAACATTGTAAAGCAAATTTCCTCCAATTAAAAATTAAATTTAAAAAAAGTCTAGAATAAAAGACAAAGAAGGGCATAATAAAATGATAAAGGGATCAGCATGAACAGAGTATATAGCATTCATTAAAATGTAAAACCTATTATAGGAGAAAATATTGTTATTGTTCAGTGTGAGGTACAGCACATCATAACATAGTCAATGTAGTATAATAACTTTAAAAGGAATATAGTCTAAGAAAATATTGAATTGCTGTTCATCATTCAAAATATTGAATGTTGTTCACCTGAAACATAATATTATAAATCAATTGTAATTGCATTTTTAAAGATGCGATTTTAAATTCTTCATTTAATCTTCTATAGTATGAATTTCCAGAGAAGGCAATGGCAACCCACTCCAGTACTCTTGCCTGGAAAATCCCATGGACGCAGGAGCCTGGTAGGCTGTAGTCCATGGGGTCGCAAAGAGTCGGACACAACTGAGTGACTTCACTTTCACTTTTCTCTTTCATGCATTGGAGAAGGAAATGGCAACCCACTCCAGTGTTCTTGCCTGGAGAATCCCAGGGATGGTGGAGCCTGGTGGGCTGCCATCTATGGGGTCGCACAGAGTCAGACATGACTGAAGTGACGCAGCAGCAGTATGAATTTCATCTTGAATGAATTAGTGTTTATTGGGCTTATGTTCCTGATTCTTGCTTGCTTTGGGGCTAATTTTCAAGAGGAGATTTATACTTTTTAAATTTTATTATTCTTATATCTCTCTGAAGAAGGAAATTGCAGCCCACTCCAGCACTCTCACCTGGGAAATCCCATGGACAGAGGATCCTGGTGAGCTACAGTCCATGGGGTCATAAAGAGTCAGACATGACTGAGCAGGCATGCATGCACACACTTGCATGCAGAGACACACAGAGACTCTCAGCGTGTCTCTGTAAAAAATGTGTGCCAATCTCCCTTCTGTATGCCAAAGTTGGTGAAGAGCTCTTTCCAGGCTTCTGATGCCATATTCGTAAGCATGTTCTAAAGTGAGTCTTCACAGATGTTGCCCTCATTGTGTGGGCTCTGTAGTAGAGCTAATTATATGCTCACCTGGAGATCTTGAGTTATCCTAGCAGGCACTGTAGAGAGGCTGAGTTGTAAGAGTCCTTCTTTTCCTGTCTAGCATCCTGCTGTGCACACCTTTCTTTTCTTTAACACCTTTCTCTACTATCTTGTTTCCTGCTCAGTGTGCTGAGTGCTGTTCTCTATGTTCCCATGACCAGCTGTGATGCTCAACCATGGTTGCTCCTCCAACTTACACCAGCTTTCACTTACTCTCCTTTATCCACAACATGGGCAGAAGAGCTGCCAACTGGTTTTTGTCTAGGAGTGGGTGTTCCATTTAACCTGTTTCCACCCTGGTTCTCTCTGATTAACACCTCTTTTCTGAACCTGTGGTCATTTGAGTTTGTAATTCTTGCATTTAACCTCTCTAAGGTCTTTCCATGATTTAATTTCTTACTTCTCTTCACATCAACCATAAAAGGAGCCCCTCCTAATGCCCACATGCCGTGAGTGCATGTACATGATGATATTTTGCCCTCTCAGCTTTAAGTCACCATTATTCCTGAGTCATAGTTCAGTTTCACAGAAGTAGACTGAGACATGCTTTGCAAGCAAAAAGTTTATTAGCGAATGCTCTCAGAATTAAAAATTCTGGTGAAAGAAGAGGGTTAAGAAAGAAAAGTTGGATGCAAGAAGAAGTCATCTGCAGTTCCTCAGATGATCCTATGGGGAGACTGAATTTGGGGAGCTCTGGAGCTCGATTGTCCCTTCAGGGTCAAACTGAGACAAGGCAGTCAGGCATTTATATCCCATATTACCAGTCATGAGATTCAGACAGCTCTCCAAGGAGAACCATGGCCTTCAGCAAGGTGCCTCTCCTCGGCGTGGACAACTCCTTGAGAGGAACACAGCTGACAGTGGTCACCTGCCCACTCTCCCAGCACCTGAGGGGTGGAGGATCTGTGTCTTCTAGTCTTTGTAATCCCCAAAGCTCTTACATTGCCTATACTCAGCATGGACAGGATTTATTGAATTAATGTGCTAATCTGGTTACTTCTGGTCAGAGAATGACTTTTATTTTCAGTGGGGCATGTTCATACCTCTTTCAATCAAACTACAGTTGAATAAGCCAGGTTCCCAGGGCCCAGAGCTGTATAAGCGGTGGCAGTACCATGCTATTCCTGTCCCCCACCACATGGACCCTTCCCCAGGAGTTTCTTGAGAGCACCAGCCACTTCCTTGTTCCTCAGGCTGTAGATGAGTGGGTTGAGCATAGGGGTAATCATGGTATAGAAGGCTGAGACCACCTTGTCCTGCTTGGAGGAGTGGTAGGTCTGGGGCCGCATGTAGGTAACCATGGCAGCCCCGTAGAAGAGAGACACGACTGCCATGTGGGAGGAACAGGTAGCAAAGGCCTTTTTCCGACCTTCAGCAGAACGCATGCGGAGCACAGTTACAAAGATCAGCAGATAGGAGACAGAGATGACAGAGAAGGGCAGAAGCAGCATGAGGATGCAGCACACATAGATCAAAGCCTCATAAATGGATGTATCTGCACAGGCCAGCTTAAGCACTGCAGGGATGTCACAGAAGAAGTGGTCGATCTCCTGAGAGCCACAGTAGGGAAAGCTCAGGGTATAGATGGCCTGAAACAACCCATCCACCAGGCCAAAGAGCCAAGATCCTGCCACCATGAGCCAACAGACACGGCGGCTCATGACCACTGAGTACCTCAGTGGGTTGCTGATGGCCACGTAGCGATCATAGGCCATGAAAGCCAGCAGGAAGCACTCATCCCCCAGGAGGGTGAGGAAGAAGAGGATCTGGAGCCCACAGCCTGTGAAGGAGATGGAGCCATGGCCCAGGAGATAGTCGATGGCCATGCGTGGTACAATGGTGGAGATGAGCATGAGGTCCATGAGTGACAGCCAGCTGAGGAAGAAGTACATGGGTCTGTGTAGACGGGAGTCAGTGTTGATGAGGAGGATCATGAGCCCGTTGCCAGAGAGGGCCACCAGAAACATGAGCATGATGGTGGAGAAGAGGAGGAGGTGCAGTGGTGTGTGGTTGAAGAGGCCCAGGAAGATGAAGTGGGAGATGAGAGTCTGATTTTTCATCAAGGCCATTGTTCCTGCAGAGGGAAGCGCCAGACAGAGGGCTGTGATCTGAAAGCAGAAGGTTTATATTCAATGCCATATTACTAAAGTCATTAACATTTTTCACAAAACTTTTCCCTCTTTATATGTTACCTGACTTAGAGTAACAGACATGTTCTCTCAAGACGAAGAATGCTAATAAACATGCAGGCTGCTGTTGTTTTAGCTTCTGGGTCTTTCTGCACATAACTGAAAAGCAAATCTTAAGCTATTTTTACTAAAACGGACACTGCTTCTACCTTTGGTAGGCTGGATCTGTCTCCAGTCCACATAGTTGCTTCTCCTGAAGCTCAGTAAAGGATTTGCTTTTTCAGGGAAAAACCACCAAAGCAGAAAAGACATTTACCAACTTTGTGACCTAGTCACTTAATACCCTTTCTGAATATATTCTCTCATCTTAAATTGGGATAACAACTCTCTTGTAAAGTGATAGTAAAGATTGAAAGTAACAACTTAAACAATGCCTGCTGCTGCTTAGTTGCTTCAGTCATGTCCGACCCTGTGCGATCCCATAGACAGCAGCCCACCAGACTCCTCTGTCCCTGGGATTCTCCAGGCAAGAACACTGAAGTGGGTTGCCATTTCCTTCTCCAATGCATGAGAGTGAAAACTGAAAGTGAAGTCGCTCAGTTGTGTCCAACTCTTCGCGACCCCATGGACTGCAGCCTACCAGGCTCCTGCGTCCATGGGATTTTCCAGGCAAGAGTACTGGAGTGGGGTGCCATTGCCTTCTCCAATCAATGCCTAGTAGTACAGAAATGATGACAGCTGACATTACTTGATCATTTCTCATGTACCAGATTCCATGTTGGGCACTGTCACATTCTAGCATTCAATCCTTCTAACTGCTTTGAAAGAATAATGATTATTCCTATTTCACAAGTGGGGAAAGTGAGAGAGTGGGAGGTTTATTAATTTTTTTCAAATATAAAAGCCTAAAATATTTTCTAAGAAAAATCAGTTCAGTTCAGTCGCTCAGTCGTGTCCGACTCTTTGCGACCCCATGAATCGCAGCACGCCAGGCCTCCCTGTTCATTACCATCTCTCGGAGTTCACTCAGACTCATGTCCATCGAGTCCGTGATGCCATCCAGCCATCTCATCCTCGGTCGTCCCCTTCTCCTCCTGCCCCCAATCCCTCCCAGAATCAGAGTCTTTTCCAATGAGTCAACTCTTCGCATGAGGTGGCCAAAGTACTGGAGTTTCAGCTTTAGCATCATTCCTTCTGAAGAAATCCCAGGGTTGATCTCCTTCAGAATGGACTGGTTCGATCTCCTTGCAGTCCAAGGACTCTTAAGAGTCTTCTCCAACACCACAGTTCAAAAGCATCAATTCTTTGGCGCTCAGCCTTCTTCACAGTCCAACTCTCACATCCATACATGACCACAGGAAAAACCATAGCCTTGACTAATCTGCATATCTGAGGTTATTGATATTTCTCCCGGCAATCTTGATTCCAGCTTGTGTTTCTTCCAGTCCAGCGTTTCTCATGATGTACTCTGCATATAAGTTAAATAAGCAGGGTGACAATATACAGCCTTGATGTACTCCTTTTCCTATTTGGAACCAGTCTGTTATTCCATGTCCAGTTCTAACTCTTGCTTCCTGACCTGCATACAGGTTTCTCAAGAGGCAGGTTAGGTGGTCTGGTATTGCCATCTTTTTCAGAATTTTCCACAGTTTATTGTGATCCACACAGTCAAAGGCTTTGACATAGTCAATAAAGCAAAAGTAGATGTTTTTCTGGAACTCTCTTGCTTTTTCCATGATCCAGCGGATGTTGGCAATTTGATCTCTGGTTCCTCTGCCTTTTCTAAAGCCAGCTTGAACATCAGGGAGTTCACGGTTCATGTATTGCTGAAGCCTGGCTTGGAGGATTTTGAGCATTACTTTACTAGCATGTGAGA
This sequence comes from Cephalophus harveyi, assembly GCA_006410635.1. Taxonomy (NCBI): domain Eukaryota; kingdom Metazoa; phylum Chordata; class Mammalia; order Artiodactyla; family Bovidae; genus Cephalophus; species Cephalophus harveyi. The sequence continues at coordinate 579,102 of SJYT01082292.1, forward strand.
TGAGTGCAATTGTGCACTCTAAGAAAAATAGTAAGTGAAAAACTGGGGACCCCAACACAAAGGAAAACCTAAGTAAATTATGGCATGATTAAATGATAAAATAATATGTTGTCAGTGTGATACTTATGACATTTTAATAGATACTGAACAAAAAGTTCATATCAATGAGTATTTTTGTATTTCAAAAGACTGGGAGAAATATGCCAAGATATTAACCACGTGGTTCCACCTAGACAGTGGGGTTAAGAGTTATCTCCCTTCAAACTTTTGTTTTTTACACATTTTCTATTTAGAAATATAACCTAATTTTATTATTATATTCTTTTTTAATTTAAATTTATTTATTTTAATTGGGGGCTAATTGCTTTACAATATTGTATTGGTTTTGCCATACATCAGTAACATTACACTATGTATAAGATCAACAGCTAAAAATCTGTATCTTTCTCATACAATATCACTAATCAATTAAAAAGTGGGGAAAACAATATTTACAATTGCAGCAAAAACTATGAAGTAGGGACTTCCTTGATGGCACAATGGATAAGAATCCACCTCCAAATGCAGGGAACATGGGTTTGATCCCTGGTCTGGGAAGATTCCACATGCTGCGGAGCAACTAAGTCCATGTGCCACAATTACTGAGCCAGCACTCTAGAGCCTGCAAGCCTCAACTACTGAGCCTGTGTGTGGCGACTACCGAAGCCTGCATGCCCTAAAGCCTGGGCCACAACTACGACCCCAAGTCCTACTACTGAAGCCCGAGTGCCTAGAACCTATGCACTGCAACAAGAAGAGCTCCTGAAATGGGAAGTCCATTCACACAACTGAAGAACAGCCCCCACTCACCACAAGTAGTGAAGAGTAGTCCCTGTGCATCACAAATAGAGAAAGCCCACACCGACAGAAAGCAATGAAGACTCAATACAGCCCTAAATAAAAAATAAATAAATTTTTAAAATATATTTTTAAAAAACTGTGAAGTACCTAGGAAAGAATGCTGATTCTAAAAATTATAAAATATAACTTAAAAACAGAAAAGAAGACCTCAAAAAAAGCTATGCAGCTCAACATTGTAAGGATGCAAATTCTCCCCAAAATTAATCTATGATTTCCATGTAATCATGATTAAATTCTCAACACAACACTTGCAGTTTTGAAATGACAGTGTACAGCTAGAATTCTCTCAAAAGTCACTCAAAGGCAGTAAGGAGATCAAGAGCAGAAACACTGTCCATGTTGGCTGAAGTTGGAGTTAGCTTAAAGAACTCACTAAATAAAATTGCAAGGGTCACCAGAAGCCATAGAAACTGAGCAGGGTGAAGAGAAAAGTGGAAAAGAACACCTATGAGCATAGACCTCAAAGTAACTCTTCAAAGAGAGGGGCAAAACCAAAACTGATAGTTTGTGCAAGCAGAAGGAAAGAACTGGTACAAAGAAAGTCTTGGGACCTGGTTTATTCTAGCAAAGGAGAAGGGGTTGAACAAAGACTCACACAGATGAGCTGTATTTTCAAGAAGAATTCTGTTCTGCTGGCATAGAGAGAAGAGAGGCTATACGTAAGAATGGCCCTACAGGGAGTTCTCTGGCAGCCTAGTGGTTAGGCACTGAGATCACACAAGCTGAGCAGTGGCATGGCCAGAAAAAAAGAAACCCTATAGTTCTTCAACTTAGAAACCTGAGGCTAACTAAATATTATACTCAGTACTCAGAGTCCCAAGACCTATGATACCAGGGTCCCAAGAACTCCATTTCTGGAATTAAATGGCTGATTGAACATACTCAACTTTTGTTTCCTCAAAAAAATCTTACTAGGAAGAGGGTAATGAGTAAAATCTGAACATGAGAAAAGACAAGAACAACAAAGCTTTTAGAACCTCGAATAAATGGATGGATTGTAACTAGCATGCAGACCTAAGATGGCTAAGGGACTATAAGTGAGGGCAAGGGTGAGAGTGAAAATGGTGATTTTCTGAAAGTTGGCTAAAGGAGCACAGTTCCCTCCCAACTCCACACATATGGGCCCCACGCATCCCTCATACTGGCAGAAAGTAGGAGAATAATTCTCCAGAGAAGTTGAATCCAATAATTCCAAACTCAGTGGAGGCCCAATGGAGGTGATGGTGCTGTGAGCACAAGGCAACACGTCAAGAATAGGGGTGGGGGTGTGGTGGTTCCCAAGATCCAGATTTATTTCCTTTAAGTAGGAAAATAGATGAGCCTCTACTCAATCCAGAAAACATCTAAAAATACTGACACTGTAAATTTAAAAAAAAAAAAAAAAGGCCAGTCATTTTGCTCAAAGTGAAGGCACAAATGACATGCCCATGGGCTTGCCTGGTACCTCCACCTGGGAAAGAATCCACCTGCCAAGCAGGAGATCCAGGTTTGATCCTTGGGTCAGGAAGATCCTCTGGAGAAGAAAATGGCAACTCATTCCAGTACGCCTGCCTGGGAAACCCCACGGACAGAGGAACCTGGTGGGCTACAGGCCGTGGGGTTGCAAGAGTCAGACATGACTTAGCAACTAAACCACCACCACCACCTACATGCTTAGGGGGCCCAACGTGGTTTTTTTTGACCCCACATTTTAATACAGGTAGACAACAGAGGGTCAGCAAACATCTGAAAAATGTTTCCAACCTCAAAGAAGGAAAGGAAAATCAACAGCAGAGCAAAATGGATGAAAAAAGAGACTCTTCAGGGAAACAAAACTGTTTACATTCAACATTAAATGAGGTAAGGAAAGATACAGTAAACATGAACTAGAATGATGTGCAATAGAAAAAGGAGCATTCAGAGGACGGAGGGTTTTTTGGTAAAAATATAGTTCTATTTATTCATTTTACAGATATATGTGCACATACATGAACTGATGCACAAACAAGATGGTGTGGTGTAGATTTGTTTATAGTAGAAAAAAGCTTGTAAGCAAAAATGAATAAACACTGGAATAATATTCAAATAAGAAACAGAATGAGATTGTTTATTATGTGTTGATAAAAACTTCTCCAAAATAATACTGTTCAAAAAAAAAAAAGCAATTTCAAAGTGGTATAATAATGTAATTATAAATATAAAATGTTATACTGTATAATATATAATTATGTACCATAATAATGTTACATATTAGTATGTAAATTTTATACCACTTTGAAATTGCTTGTTTATTTTGGAAATTAATCAGGAGATGGCAATTATTATGATGTCTACAACCTCTGTCACTTATTATGCTCTGGACAAAGGTGGTAGCAGAAGGACAGTAAAAGGGGTAAGTTTTTTTTTTTTTAAGTTAATTGCACTGGGAATCAGAATATACAAGTTGAAAGAAAATTTGAACTGTTTACTCTGACTTACCAAATGTATCAATTGATTTTCAATAAATGTCTTTTAATGAGATGTGTATAAGAGACAGATAAAATACTATATCACATATTATATAACATATACAAGTAAATTATATAATATTACATTTTACATATATATAAATGTGTATATATACATACATACATAGAAGATATTTATATATAATACATGCATATACAAATAAATTAAATCTCTGGAATAAAACACAGGAATAAAATACTAACAGTGTTTGCCCCAGAAGAAAGAAGAATCAGATTGCTGAAATCTAAGGTAGAAAAAGAAAGTCTTTACGGTATATGATGTGGTCCCTCTTGAATTTTACTCGTTGTGAGACAATACATACTTAAAATAAATACATGAATATAATGTTGAAATGATAACCAATAGCATTATTAATGGGAATTGATAAAGTGAGAACCAAGATTCCTGTTGGTACTTAATTAGTGTTTTCTGAACAAAGAGTCAAAAAAATTTTGAAAAGGTTAAACAATGGCTAACAGATCAAAGTTAAAAATGATACTACCTCATCTATTATCAAACTGTAAAAAATCTAGTATCAGTGAAGGAATAGAAAAACTGACCAACAAAAGAGAATAAGTCCAGAATCATCCTATATATGGGAAAATTTCATTCTGACTTAAATAATACTATTTAAATTCTGTGAGAAAAGAAGGGCTATTCAATAAATGGTGTAGAACAATTGCTCATCTCTTTTGAAAATCAATTAGGTCTCTAATCATACCACACACAAAAATAAATTCTGAAAGCTTAAAGAACTGAATTAATAAAAACAGTATTAAAAGAAATATGGGAGAATGTATTTATGACCTAGGACAAAGACTAGATGCATTTAAATATGACATAAAGAATGAAGTATACATATATATACTACCTGTTTTATATAGTAAGTACATAATAATAAATAAAATATCACTTAATATGTGGCATCTGGGCATACACACCAAGGAAACCAGAATTGAAAGAGACACATGTACACCAATGTTCATCACAACACTGTTTATAATAGCCAGGACATGGAAGCAACCTAGATGTCCATCAGCAGATGAATGGATAAGAAAGCTGTGGTACATATACACAATAGAGTTATTACTCAACCATTAAAAAGAATACATTTGAATGAGTTCTAATGAAGTGGATGAAACTGGAGCCTATTATACAGAGTGAAATAAGCCAGAAAGAAAAACACCAATACAGTATACTAACACATATATATGGAATTTAGAAAGAGGGTAATGATAACCCTGTATGCGAGACAGCAAGAGACACAGATGTATAGAACAGTCTTTTGGACTCTGTGGGAGAGGGCGAGGGTGGGATGATTTGGGAGAATGGCATTGAAACATCTATGATATCATATATGAAATGAATCGCCAGTCCAGATTCAATGCATGATACTGGATGCTTGGGGCTGGTGCACTGAGACAACCCAGAGGGATGGTACGGGGAGGGAGGAAGGAGCGGGGTTCAAGATGGGAAACACGTGTATACCTGTGGTGGATTCATGTTGATGTATGGCAAAACCAATACAATATTGTAAGTAATTAACCTCCAATTAAAATAAATAAAAAATTTTTAAAATTATGAATAAAAATAAAAACAATTTTTCATATTAAAAAAAATATGTGGAATCTAAAAAATGAACTTATTTACCAAACAGAAACAGACTCGCAGACTTAGAAAAAAAACTGATAGTTACCAAAGGAGAAAAGTGAAGGAGAGAGATAAATTAGGAGATTGGGATTGACATGTACGTACTACTATAAGTAAAATAGATAATCAGCAAGGACCTACTGTTTAGCACAGGGAGCTCTACTCAATACTCTGTAATAATACATTGAAAAAGAATATGAAAAAGAAAGTCACATGAAAAAAAAGAATAGATACATGTATATGTATAATTAAATCACTTTGCTATATACCTGAAACTAACAAGCCTCACAAATCAACTATACTCCAATATAAAATAAAAATTTTTAATTATATGATATATTATAAAATATATATTAGACAGCAATTCATAACATTTTTCTATTCAAAATGTTTAAAGAATAACACAATACAATAAGATAAAGGATAAACAAAATAAGCAGTAATTCTCAGGGGAAAAAATCCAAATAAACATTAAATAAAAACTGCTTTACATCATTCTTCTTCCTTGATGCCCTGCAATAAATTCTTTACTTCACCAAAACATAAGCAAGAAAGACTGCTTTATTTCACTAGTAACTAGAGAAAATCAAACTAAAAGATACAACTCTTTAACCAAATTGGAATAAGGTTTGGGAATATTAAGTGTGGGGAGGCAAGAATATAAAAAACAAGTACACATAAAGTCCTGAAGGGCACAGAGGGTGATAATGGCTACTTCTGGAGAGAAGGTTAGAATTGGGTGAGGACAGTGGTCAAAGAGGAACTCGAACTTAATCTATAATGACTGACTTTTTGACAAGAATGCATTTATGTGTTTCTGGATTTAAGTGCGGAGAAGGTGATGGCACCCCACTCCAGTACTCTCATCAGCAGATAACTAACATATGTGGTAGATCTTTGCCCTTTCAGCTTGCATTGTAACATAACTTTTAAGACACACTCAACAAATTAAACATTAGGACATTTTTTGAAATAATGTATATTTTAGCAACATTGGCCAAATACAATTCTCAATGTCAACTTGGGGAGTATGTGGGGGGTCTCTTTGTTGTCAAAGCTAACTAGCCTTACACACCACACTCGTAGCACATAGGATCAAATCGATAATCCCATTCCAGGCAAAGACTGTAAGCCTTGTAGAGCAATAGGATGTGAATGTGAAAGAAAGAGGGTGAGGGATTAGAGAGCTGAGGGATGAGGAGAAACATGAATAATGGACCAGGAGAGGAGGGGAGAGATGAAAGGAATAATGAGAAAATGTCATGGAAAAGGAGACAAGATTAACAACCACGAAAAAATAGAAAAAAAAAAGAAAGAAAGAGAGAATTGAGTTTCAATATAAAAAATTATTCTTCCCCAGAAGAGATAGAGAAAGTAGAGAACACAAACATGGTGAGAAAAGGGAACACAGATGCTGAGAGAGAAGGATCAGGGGAAAGACAATGGCACAGATGGGAGAAGACATAGGAAAAAGAGTCCCTGCCTGCAGAAGGCAGCCAGGCAGAGGCACAGAATTCTCCCGTTATCAACACATTAATGAGCTCTCTGAGTTCTGGGATTCTGGGAGCTGGGAGAGCCCAATGTCTCTGGCTCTGCCCACCCTTCTGGGAAGAGCTGTGGAGCAGACTGGATGTCTCCAAACTCTCTGGCTTTCCTCAGAGGCAGTTGCTTACAGTCTTACAGAGTTGCTTACAGTTGCTTACAGAGAGAAGCAGTTCAATGGCCTGAGCCTTCCCAGCTTCACTCCCAACCCCCACTGGAACATCCTGCGCACATGTTCAAGAGCCTGTCTTCTTCCAGGTGAACAGAGATCCACAGACCCTGTAAGGCCAAACTCAAGAGATCCCGATATGCCAGACCTGCCTGTTGAGTCCCAGACTTCCTCTCCATCTTGATATGTCCAAGTCCACTCAGGTTCCTACTGGACAGAGTCTGTGCTTGAATTCATACCATCCTATCTGCCTGGAATGCCTTCCCTGATTATTCATTCATTCAGGTGATACTTGCTGAACACCTGTAACATGCCAGGTTCTGTTCTAGGTGCTGAGAATAGACTGGATAAGCAGAACTCCTTTCCTGGGATCTGACACTCCTGTTGATCTTTCCTCCCAACCCCCCAAATTCTGACTCTTCTATCAAGTCCCTCCTCCTCAGTGGTCTCTCCTCTTATATCAGTTGGTGTCTAGAATTAATATGTTGCTGATTAATCTAGTAGTGTCTTAAGAACACCAAAGTTTGCTTAAATAAGAATTTATAAACCCTGAAATTATACATAAAATTTGGTGCTTATGTGCACAAATCATGGACAGAAAGCCTGCAGTTCTATTATATTCTCTTAAAAAGTGAAAAGAAACTGCATTTTATTTCTAAATTGACATTATTTATCTGGAGGTGTTGTTTACACTTTCAAGAATGGATTTCCCGAAACTTAAGTTTACTGAACACAAAGACTGTTAGTGTGGTCTCTGTGTGCACAAGTGTTACCTATTCACACCCAAGAGCATGCAGCACTAAGGGGAGGTGGCAGTCCAGCAGTTCCCATGGGTGCAATCTCTCTGCCCTTAAGGGTAACAGGGGGGGAGTTCTCCACTATTTTGTGGAATCAAGAGAGGCCTCCGGGTGCCCAGGAGGTGAAGTTGGATCCTGAAGGATAATTGGAATATCCAAACTTAGCAGAAGTCAGTTAAATACTTCAGAGACAGGGAAAAGACAGAGCTTGAGGCAGAGAAGAGAAAGCAAAATATTGATGTGGGAGGCAAGTTGGGCTTATTGACTGAGCAGAGTATCCACATAGGGAGGTAGTGGAGGGAGCCTACCCATGAATGTTCAGATTCAAGAGTTGGAATGGAAACTGATATATCACCAGGTCATGGTTAAAAGATAGAATTTGGCCAATTATTAGCATTGGGCAAGTGCTCACTGAATCTTTCAACTCATCAATAAAATGATCACAAGGATAATCATCTTCCACAGGGGTTATGAAGATTAAATGAGTTCACATGTTTAAAAGCTCACACAGAAAAGGCTCAGCAAATGGTGGGTATTCTTGGCTGTTGAGAAAAGGAGCAGGTCTGCCTAGTCACTGAATGGCAGAGAGACAAGAAGACAGGGGAGAGAAGTAACTACTAGTAATTAACTATGATGGTCCAAGCAGGAGATGGTTGTGGGCTGTGTGGGGCATGTTCCTTAACCATGTTGACCCCCCAGTTTTATCATCTTTAAAGGATAAAATGAGGGTAAAATAGGATAATGTATGTAAAGCCTCTACTCTAGTGTCTGGTATACAGTAAGTGCCCTATAAGTAAGTGTTAGTCACTCAGTCGTGCCTGACTCTGCAACCCCATGGACTGTAGCCCACCAGGCTCCTCTGTCCATGAGATTTTCCAGGCAAAGATACTGGAGTGGGTCACCATTTCCTTCTCCAGGGGATCTTCCCAACCCAGGGATCAAACCCGGGTCTCTTGCACTGCAGGCAGATTCTGTACTGACTGAGCTACAAGGGAAGCCATATACACAGTGGCAATTATTATGATGTCTACAACCTCTGTCACTTATTATGCTCTGGACAAAGGTGGTAGCAGAAGGACAGTAAAAGGGGTAAGTTTTTTTTTTTTTAAGTTAATTGCACTGGGAATCAGAATATACAAGTTGAAAGAAAATTTGAACTGTTTACTCTGACTTACCAAATGTATCAATTGATTTTCAATAAATGTCTTTTAATGAATTGATTGGGAAAACTGATCTTTGGTAATAAAGGAAACCCCACTATAATGTAATCTAACACTTTGTTATCTATTGAAATACAAATTTCTCCAGAGAAAGCCTTCCCAGGTGGCAACATATAAGATTTTACTTAGGCAAAGCCGGAGATATTTTAGGACAGAAAGGGTTTCCTGCACCACTCAGATCAGACTTGTCAGAGCCCAAGTCTGAACATGACACTCCTGTAGAGGTACACCTGGGAATTTTGTCAGAGAGCAGAAAGGGGTGAAGTCAAACCTATAGGGTAACTTGTTCAAAGAGAAAGAAGCTACAGGGTTGGAAAAGAAGGGAGCAGGAACATCAAAACATATTTCTCCAAATGAGAGTAGAGCTCTGACATTCAACTAGATGGGGTATTGGAGAGGACTTCCAAAAGAAAAAATATATATACGGGGTGTTGGGGAACAGCAAGCAGAAATTTGTTTTCTAGGGTTGGAAATATAGGCACATATGTAAGTAGAGGATTTTATCTTGTCTTTCAAAACCTAACAACCAGACATCATCACAGACAGACAACTCTCCCAGTGCCCTGAGTCAGCCAACTTCAGGCAGTCTAGACTTTGCTGCATCCTCTCTAGACTTGAAAAGACAAATCGTGCCCACTCTTCCTGAAACTTGTGATGAGACCCTGAGGAGGTAAACTTCTCTTTCTGGGTCTCAGTCTCTCAAGCTTTAAACTGAAAACCTCAATCAAACAACCCTCAGGTCTTCTCTAGTTCTACCCAAGCAATAAAGGATTAAGAGAGAAAAAAAATTTTTTTTTCAGAAATAAAATCTAACCACACGAGTTTTCTACCTTAAGAGAAATTGTAAACAGGAGAATGGCAGGAATGGTGGTGGGGTAAAAAACATTTGATAGCAGAGAGGTGAAATACAAGGCAAAGTAAGGAAGAGGCTTACCTGAAGCCAGGTAATCAATGACATCAGGAAAGCCTGGAGAGTCAAGAGGCAGATCCCACTGGGAGCCCTATGTCCTTGGTGAACAGATTCCACAACCCAGGAAGGATTGGTCAGATCGGTCAGTTGGGTCTACAGTGGGATCTCTCTTATTGCAAGAAAGATCTTGCAATCTTCTTAAGGGAAATGGGCCTAAAATGGAATCAGGAAGGACTTAGGAAATGTGAAGAAAAGAAATTTCCAGGAGAAATAAAATTTCCAGGTGTGGTCAGAACACCTCAAAAATATCCTCTTGTCCTGTGAAAATAGCAGTTAGCTGTGGTGCTATGGGTACTTCCCAAGCTGAGGGAGAAAATATTAAATGCCTTTCACCATGGTTCTGAAGAAATGCACTTAAGACAGGTTAAAAATGGAAGAAAATGAGTCTGAAATAATGTAAAAATCTAGGAAAACCTGGAAGTGAGAGTTCCATGCTCAAATCTGGCAAAATCTTTAAGGGTTAAGAAAGAGTCTTTCAGGAACAAAAATTAGAGCACATAGAGACCAGACATTCCTCATCCCAAAGGAAAGCAGTGTGGGAGTGGGTCAGACCAGAAGAAAAGGGGCTTCTGGTTGGGAGAAAATATAGAGCCTCTTACCTGTGGAAGAAACCCCTTGCTGGGCTAGGTCAAGCATCTATCTAAGAGACTTTATTCCTTTCCCACCCTCACTGCCATCCATTATTCTCCCTTCTGCTGTGACTGAGAAAAGTTACTTCTGTTTTCACAGATCCTTAGAGAACCATCTTCTGCAACATCGTTGTTTCCAGTCCCTTGCAATTAAATCTCTTGGGGAAGGAAGTCTCTTTCAAAGTTACCTGCTCACCTGATCTCACCACAAAACAAAATCTCTCCTGGGGATATGTAGAGAAGAAAACTAGAAAGAGAGTCTACAGGACAATCTGGGGGAAATCGGCTCTCTTTCCATTCCAAAATGGAATGGGAAATGCTGGCTTTTGTTCTGAGTTATGGTCCACTTTGTGCATGTCCAGTAAATAATGTGTGTAGATGAAGCCACCAGGACATCTTCCAGAGTCTTCCAGACTGTTGCTCCTCTGATTCCTTCTGCCTCTTCCCATTATCTAGGTTAAATGAAGAGGGTGCACTGTGTGCTGTCATGTCTGACTCTGTGACAACATGGTGTAGTCCACCAGGCTCCTTTGTCCATGAAATTTTCCAGCCAAGAATACTGGACTGGATTTCCATTTCCTACTCCAGGAGATCTTCTTGACCCAGAGATTCAATCTATGTCTCCTGCATCTCCTGCATTGGCAGGCAGATCCTTTACCACTGCACCACCAGGGAGACCCAGGATAAATGAAGAGATGCCCACCCAAAATCATACTGACCCTTCTAACCTCTGAGTTCAATTCTGCTGCAATTCAAAGTCCTCAAGAGATGAAAGATTCAGCAAACAATCTGTTATGATAAAAAGGTAATCTGTCCCCGGACTGACCTCCTCCTGCCCACTTTTCTGGCATCTCTAACCCAGTTGAGCTTTTGTTATACTAAAAAATTTACCAAAAGTAAAGGTAGCATAGCACAGACACTTTACCTTGAAGTTAGGCAGAGCTGTATGTCCATGTTGTTTAAACTTCTTTTAGGCAAGGGACCCATGTGAACCCCAGTTTCCTCATTTGTAAAATGGAAATAATAATTTTAACTATAAAATATTTGTTCTGAGAATTAGACTGAATAGGCAAACTAAATTCCTCTCCCTGTTATATAAACGCAGTTACTAGTGTAACTTCCCTCCATTCCCTCTAAAGCCCAAAAATAGAGACAAAATACAGACTTTACAAAAATCATTTATAAATCTCATTAAACAAATAAAGCCTATAGCAAGCAACAGAAGCAATACTGAGGAGGAGGAGGAAGAATCTAATTTCCAGAGTTACCGCATTATCATATTCAAAATATCCAATTTTCAGTGAAAAATCACAAACTATAAAGACAAGAAATACAAAGAAGCTATCCTTGAGAAAGCAGACATTAAACCTATCAGACAAAGACTTTAAGTCAATTGACTTAAATATTCTCCAAGTGCTGAAGGAAACTATGGAGAAAAAGCTACAGAAAACAATTTTTAGGAAATATTTTAGAAAAACAATCCATGAATAAATAAACATATCAATAAATAGATATAAATTATAAAATGAAACAAACAAACATTCTGAACCTGAAAAGTACGTAATTGAAATGAAAAACTCACTAGAGGCATCAATATCACACTTTAGAAAGCAAAATTAAAAATAAGAGCCCTTGATTATGGTCAATTCAGATTAGCAAATCTAAGAAGTAGAAAGAAAAAAGAGTGAAGAATAACTAAAAGAATCTAAGAGACTATGGGACGTCATCAAGCAAAGCAACATAGGCATTTCTTTCTGTTCAAGAAAGAGAGGAAAGAAAGACACTGTAAGAATATTTAAAGAAATAAATATTGAAACTGTTCAAGTTTGATAAAAAAAACTTCAATCAACACATTTAAGTTCAATGAGTTTCAAAAAGCACAAACATGAGATATCCTTACAGTTACACATTATAACTAAATTATCGGAAGGTAAGAACAAAGAGAATATTTTTATTTATTTATTTTTTTATTGAAGGATAACTGTTTTACAGGCTTCCCTGGTGGCTCAGATGGTAAAGCGTCTGCCTGCAGTGCGGGAGACCCAGGTTCGAATCCTGGTTTGGGAAGATCCCCTGGAGAAGGCAATGGCAACCAACTCCAGTACTCTTGCCTGGAAAATCCCATGGACAGAGGAGCCTGGTAGGCTGCAGTCCATGGGGTCACTAAGAATCGGACGCAACTGAGTGACTTCACTTTCACTTTCAACTGCTTTACAGAATTTTGTCATTTTCTGTCAAACCTCAACATGAATTGGCCATCAGTTCAGTTCAGTCGCTCAGTCGCTAGCCCAGCAAGGGGTTTCTTCCACAGGTAAGAGGTTCTATATTTTCTCCCAACCAGAAGCCCCTTTTCTTCTGGTCTGACCCACTCCCACACTGCTTTCCTTTGGGATGAGGAATGTCTGGTCTCTATGTGCTCTAATTTTTGTTCCTGAAAGACTCTTTCTTAACCCTTAAAGATTTTGCCAGATTTGAGCATGGAACTCTCACTTCCAGGTTTTCCTAGATTTTTACATTATTTCAGACTCATTTTCTTCCATTTTTAACCTGTCCTAAGGTTTTTCCAGTAGTCACGTATGGATGTGAGAGTTGGACCATGAAGAAGGCTGAGAACCGAAGAATTGAGGCTTTTGAACTGTGGTGTTGGAGAAGACTCTTGAGAGTCCCTTGGACTGCAAGGAGATCCAACCAGTCCATTCTGAAGGAGATCAACCCTGGGATTTCTTTGGAAGGAGTGATGCTAAAGCTGAAACTCCAGTACTTTGGCCACCTCATGTGAAGAGTTGACTCATTGGAAAAGACTTTGATGCTGGGAAGGATTGGGGGCAGGAGGAGAAGGGGACGACAGAGGATGAGATGGCTGGATGGCATCACTGACTCGATGGACGTGAATCTGAGTGAACTCCGGGAGTTGGTGATGAACAGGGAGGCCTGGCGTGCTACGATTCATGGGGTCGCAAAGAGTCAGACACGACTGAGTGACTGAACTGAACTGAACTGAATATTCCATTGTGTGTATGTACCACAGTTTCTTTATCCATTCATCTGTCATGTAGGTCAGACATCTAGATTCCTTCCATGTCCTAGCTATTGTAAACAGTGTTGCAATGAACAAGGGGATACATGTGTCTCTTTCAATTTTGGTTTTCTCAGGGTATATGCCTAAGAGTGGGATTGCTGGGTCATATGATGGTTTTATTCCTAGTTTTTCAAGGAATCTCCATACCATCTTCCACAGTGGCTGTATCAATTTGCATTCCCACCAACAGTGCAAGAGTGTTCCCTTTTGTGCACACCCTCTCCGGCATTTATTATTTGTGGACTTTTTGATGATGGTCATTCTGACTGGTGTGAGGTGATATCTCATTGTAGTTTTGATTTGCATTTCTCTAATAATGAGTGAGATTGAGCATCTTTTCATCTGTTTGTTAGCTATCTGTATATCTCCTTTGGAGAAATATCTGTTTAAGTTTTTTTCCCACTTTTTGATTGCGCTGTTTGTTTTTCTGGCATTGAGTTGTATGAGCTGCTTGTATATTTTAGAAATTAATCCTTTTTTAGTTGTTTCATTTGCTATTACTTTCTCCCATTTCAAGGGCTGTCTTTTCACCTCACTTATAGTTTCCTTTGCTGTGCAAAAACTTTTAAGTTTAATCAGATCCCACTTGTTTACTTTTGTTTTTTTCTCCATTACTCTAGAATGTGGGTCATAGAGGATCTTGCTTTGATTTATGTCATCAAGTGTTCTGCCTGTTTTCCTCTAAGAGTTCCATAGTTTCTGGTCTTACATTTATTTAGGTCTTTAATCCATTTGGAGTTTATCCTTGTGTATGGTGTTAAGAAGTATTCTAATTTCATTCTTTTGCATGTAGCTGTCCAGTTTTCCCAGCCCCATTTACTGAAGAGGCTGTCTTTGCCCCCATTGTATATTCTTGCCTCCTTTGTCAAAAATAAGGTACCCATAGGTACATGGGTTTATTTCTGGGCTTTTTGTCTTGTTCCATTGGTCTATATTTCTGTTTTTGTGCCTATACCATACTGTCTTGATGACTGTAGCTTTGTAGTATAATCTGAAGTCAGGCAGTTTGATTCCTCTGGCTCCATTCTTCTTTCTCAAGACTGCTTTGGCTATTCTGGGTCTTTTGTGTTTCCATATGAATTGTGAAATTTTTGGTTCTAGTCCTGTGAAAAATACCACTAGTAATTTGATAAGGATTGCATTGAATCTGTAGATTGCATTTGGTAGTATAGTCATTTTCACAATATTAATTCTTCCTACCCAGGAACATGGAATATCTCTCCATCTATTTATGTTGTCTTTGATTTCTTTCATTAGTGTCTTATAAATTTCTGTGTACAGTTCTTGTCTCATTAGGTAAGTTTATTCCTAAATATTTAATTATTTTGTTGCAATGGTGAATAGGATTGATTCCTTAATTTCCCTTTCTGATTTTTTCATTGTTAGTATATTGAAATGCAAGTGATTTCTGTGTATTGATTTTGTATCCTGCAACTTTGCTGAATTCACTGATTAGCACTAGTAATTTTCTGATACTATCTTTAAGGTTTTCTATGTACAGTATCGTGTCATCTGCAAACAATGAGAGCTTTACTTCTTTTCTGATCTGGATTCCTTTTATTTCTTTTTCTTCTCTGATTGCTGTAGCTAAGACTTCAAAACTATGTTGAATACTAGTGGTGAGAGTGGACACCTTTATCTTGTTCCTGATCTTAGGGGGAATGGTTTCAGTTTTTCACCATTGAGAAGAATATTTTCTGTAGGCTTACCATATATGGCCTTTACTATGTTGAGGTAGGTTCCTTCTATGCCCATTTTTTCAAGAGTTTTAATCATAAATGGGTGCTGAATTTTGTCAAAGGTTTTTTCTGCATCTATTGAGATGATCATATGGTTTCTATCCTTCAATTTGTTAATATGGTGTATCACATTGATCAATTTGCATATATCAAAGAATCCTTGAATTCCCAGAATAAACCCAACTTAATCATGGTGTATGACCTTTTTGATTGCTGCTGATTTTTTTTTTTTTTTGCTAAACTTTTGTTAAAGATTTTTGCAACTACGTTCATCAGTGATATTAGCCTGTAGTTTTCTTTTTGTGTGTTGTCTTTGTCTGGTTTTGGTATCAGGGTAATGGTGGCATTGTAGGATGAATATGGAAGTGTTCCTTCCTCTGAAGTTTTTTGAAAGAGTTTTAGAAGGATAGGCATTAGCTTTTCCCTAAATGTGACAGAATTCTTCTGTGAAGCTATCTGGTCTGGGGCTTTTGCTGTTTGGGAGATTTTTTATCACAGCTTCAATTTCAATGCTTGTAATTGAGTTGTTCATAATTTCTACTTCTTCCTGGTTCAGTCTTGGAAGATTGAACTTTTCTAAGAATCTGTCCATTTCTTCCAGGTTATCCATTTTATTGCCATATAGTTGTTCATAATAGTCTGTTATAATCCTTTGTATTTCTGCACTGTCTGTTGTAACCTCTCCTTTTTCATTTCTAATTTTGTTGATTTGATTCTTCTCTCTTTTGTTCTCAATGAGTCTTGCTAAAAGTTTGTCAATTTTGTTTATTTTCTCAAAGAACCAGCTTTTAGTTTTATTAATCTCTACTATTGTTTCTTTCATTTCTTTTTCATTTACTTATGCTCAGATCTTTATTATCTCTTTCCTTCTACTAATTTTGGAGGGTTTTTGTTCTTCTTTTCCAAGTTGTTTAAGGTGTAAATTGAGGTTGTCTATTCAATGTTTTTCTTATTTCCAGAGGTAGGACTGTATTGTTATAAACTTCCCTCTTAGAACTGCTTTTGCCACATCCCATAGGTTTTGAGTTGTCATGTTTTCAGTGTCATTTGTTTCTAGAAATTTTTTATTTCCCTTTTGATTTCTTCAGTAACCTGTTGGTTACTTAGAAATGTGTTGTTTAATCTCCATGTGTTTGTGCTTCTTACAATTTTTTTTCTTGTAATTGATATCTAGTTTCATAACTTTGTGGCTGGAGAAAATGCTTAATACAATTTCAATTTTAATAAATTTACTGAGGTTTGATTTGTGACCCAAGATGTGGTCTATCCTGGAAAATGTTCCATGTGCACTTGAGAAGAAGGTATATTCTTCGGTATTTGGATGGAAAGTCCTGAAGATATCAGTGAGATCCAACTCATCAAATGTATCATTTAAGACTTGTGTTTCCTTATTAATTTTCTATTTTGATTATCTGTCCACTGGTGTGAGTGGAGTGTTAAAGTCTCCTACTATTACTGTGTTACTGTCAATTTCTCCTTTTATGTCTGTTAGTGTTTGTCTTATGTATTGAGGTGCTCTTATGTAGGATGCATAGATATTTACAATTGTTATGTGTTCCTCTTGGATTGATCCCTTGATCATTATGTAGTGTCCTTCCTTATCTCTTGTAATCTTCTTTTTTAATGGTCTATTTTGTCTGATATGAGGATTGCTACTCCAGCTTTCTTTTGCTTCCCAGTTGAGTGAAATATATTTTTCCATCCTCTCACTTTCGGTCTATATGTGTCTTGAGGTCTGAAGTGGGTTTCTTGTAGACAGCATATATATGGGTCTTGTTTTTGTATCCATTCAGCTAGTCTGTATCTTTTGGTTGGAGCATTTAATCTATTTACATTTAAAATAATTATTGATATATATGTTCCTATTGTCATTTTCTTAATTGTTTGGGGTTGAATTTGTAGATCCTTTTTCTTCTCTTGTATTTCTTGACTATATAAGTTCCTTTCACATTTGTTGTAAAGCTGATTTGGTGCTACTGAATTCTCTTAACTTTTGCTTGTCTGAAAAGCTTTTTATTTCTCCATCAATTTTGAGTGAGGTCCTTGCCGGGTACAGTAATCTTGGTTGTAGATTTTTCCCTTTCAATACTTTAAATGTATCCTGCCATTCCCTTCTGGCCTGCGGAGTTTCTGCTGAAAGATCAGCTGTTACTTGTATGGGTTTCCCTTGTATGTTACTTGTTGCTTCTCCCTTGCTACTTTTAACATTCTTTCTCTGTGTTTAGTCTTTGTTAGTTTGATTAGTATGTGTCTTGGTGTGTTTCTCCTTGGGTTTACCCTGTATGAGACTCTTTGTGCCTCTTGGACTTGATTGACTATTTCCTTTTCCATGTTGGGGAAATTTTTAAAATTTTCTCACATCTTTTCTTTTACTCTTCTTCTTCTGGGACCCTTGTGATTCGAATGTTGGTGTGTTTGATATTGTCCCTGAGGTTTCTGAGACTATCCTCAGTTTTTTTTCATTCTTTTTACTTTATTCTGCTATTCAGAAGTTATTTCCACCATTTTATCTTCCAGCTCACTGATTTGTTCTTCTGCTTCAGATATTCTGCTACTGATCCCTTCTAGAGTATTTTGCCAGGAGAAATATCAGTAACCTCAGATATGCAGATGACACCACCCTTATGGCAGAAAGTGAAGAAGAACTAAAGAGCCTCTTGATGAAAGTGAAAGAAGAGAGTGGAAAAGTTGGCTTAAAGCTCAGCATTCAGAAAACAAAGATCATGGCACCCAGTCCCATCACTTCATGGCAAATAAATGGGGAAACAGTGGAAACAGAGGCAAACTTTATTGGGGGGCTGGGGGGGGGGCTCCAAAATCACTGCAGATGGTGATTGCAGCCATGAAGTTAAAAGACACTTGCTCCTTGAAAGAAAAGTTATGACCAACCTAGACAGCATATTAAAAAGCAGAGACATTACTTTGCCAACAAAGGTCCATCTAGTCAAGGCCATGGTTTTTCCAGTAGTCATGTGTGGGTGTGAGAGTTGGACTATAAAGAAAGCTGAGCACCAAAGAATTGATGCTTTTGACCTGTGGTGTTTGAAAAGACTCTTGAGAGCCTCTTGGACCGCAAGCAGATCCAACCAGTCCATCCTGAAGGAGATCAGTCCTGAGTGTTCATTGGAAGGACTGATGCTGAAGCTGAAATTCCAATACTTTGGCCACCTGATGCGAAGAGCTGACTCATTTGAAAAGACCTAATGCTGGGAAAGATTGAGGGCAGAAAGAGAAGGGGAAAACAGAGGATGACATTGTTGGATGGCATCACCGACTCAATGGAGATGAATTTGGGTAAACTCTGGGAGTTGAGATGGACAGGGAGGCCTGGCGTGCTGTGGTCCATGGGATCGCAAAGAGTCAGACACAACTGAGTGACTGAACTGAACTGAGAGTATTTTTAATTTCAGTAATCGTGTTGTTTGGATGTTTATTCTTTAATTCTTCTAGGTCTTTGTTAATTGATTCTTGAATTTTCTCCATTTTGTTTTCAAGGTTTTTAATAATCTTTACTATCATTATTCTGAATTCTTTTTCAGTTCTTTGCCTATTTCCTCTTCATTTATTTGGACTTCTGTGTTTCTAGTTTGTTCCTTCATTTGTGCAGTATTTCTCTGCCTTTTCATTATTATTTTAAACTTATTGTGTTTGAGGTCTCCTTTTCCCAGGCTTCAGGGTCAAATTCTTTCTTCCTTTCGATTTCTGCCCTCCTGTGGTTTGTCCAGTGGTTTGTATAAGCTTTGTATAGGGTGAGATATGTGCTGAGTTTTTGTTTGTTTATTTGTTTTTCCTCCAATGGGCAAGGCTAAGTGTGGTGGTAATCTTGTCTGCTGATGATTGGGTTTGTATTTTTGTTTTGTTTCTTGTTTAGATGAAGTGTTCTGCACAGGGTGCTACTGGTGGTTGGGTGATGCTGGTATCTTGTATTCAAGTGCTCTCCTTTGTGTGTGTTCTCACTATTTGATACTCCCTAGGGTTAGTTCTCTGGTAGTTTAGGGTCTTGGAGTCAGTGTTCCCACTCCAAAGGCTCAGGGCTTGATCTCTGGTCAAGAATGAAGATTCCACAAATGCTTTGTTATAGCATTAAGTGAGATTAAAACAAATATCCAAAAATGACAAACCAAAGAGGAACCCCAGATAAATGGCAGTTATAAAGTCAGGCAAATAATAATTAAAATAATGGAATATATGCAGATACATATACACCTATCAGTTCAATTCAGTTCAGTCACTCAGTCGTGTCCGACTCATTGCGACCCCATGAATCGCAGCATGCCAGGCCTCCCTGTTCATCACCAACTCCCAGAGTTCACTCAAACTCATGTCCATTGAGTCGGTGATACAATCCAGCCATCTCATCCTCTGTCGTCCCCTTCTCCTCCTGCCCCCAATCCCTCCCAGCATCAAAGTCTTTTCCAATGAGTCAACTCTTTGTATGAGGTGGCCAAAGTACTGGAGTTTCAGCTTCAGCATCATTCCTTCCAAAGAACACCCAAGACTGATCTCCTTTATAATGGACAGGTTGGATCTCCTTGCAGCCCATGGGACCCTCAAGAGTCTTCTCCAACACCACAGTTCAAAAGCATCACTTCTTTGGTGCTCAGCTTTCTTCACAGTCCAACTCTCACATCCATACATTACCACTGGAAAAACCATAGCCTTGACTAGACAGACCTTTGTTGGCAAAGTAATGTCTCTGTTTTTGAATATGCTATCTAGGTTGGTCATAACTTTCCTTCCAAGGAATAAGTGTCTTTTAACTTCATGGCTGCAATCACCACTGTCTCTTATACACATCTTCCTTTGGGATGAGGAAAAACTTATTGTGTTTGAGGTCTCCTTTTCCCAGGCTTCAGGGTCAAATTCTTTCTTCCTTTCGATTTCTGCCCTCCTGTGGTTTGTCCAGTGGTTTGTATAAGCTTTGTATAGGGTGAGATATGTGCTGAGTTTTTGTTTGTTTATTTGTTTTTCCTCCAATGGGCAAGGCTAAGTGTGGTGGTAATCTTGTCTGCTGATGATTGGGTTTGTATTTTTGTTTTGTTTCTTGTTTAGATGAAGTGTTCTGCACAGGGTGCTACTGGTGGTTGGGTGATGCTGGTATCTTGTATTCAAGTGCTCTCCTTTGTGTGTGTTCTCACTATTTGATACTCCCTAGGGTTAGTTCTCTGGTAGTTTAGGGTCTTGGAGTCAGTGTTCCCACTCCAAAGGCTCAGGGCTTGATCTCTGGTCAAGAATGAAGATTCCACAAATGCTTTGTTATAGCATTAAGTGAGATTAAAACAAATATCCAAAAATGACAAACCAAAGAGGAACCCCAGATAAATGGCAGTTATAAAGTCAGGCAAATAATAATTAAAATAATGGAATATATGCAGATACATATACACCTATCAGTTCAATTCAGTTCAGTCACTCAGTCGTGTCCGACTCATTGCGACCCCATGAATCGCAGCATGCCAGGCCTCCCTGTTCATCACCAACTCCCAGAGTTCACTCAAACTCATGTCCATTGAGTCGGTGATACAATCCAGCCATCTCATCCTCTGTCGTCCCCTTCTCCTCCTGCCCCCAATCCCTCCCAGCATCAAAGTCTTTTCCAATGAGTCAACTCTTTGTATGAGGTGGCCAAAGTACTGGAGTTTCAGCTTCAGCATCATTCCTTCCAAAGAACACCCAAGACTGATCTCCTTTATAATGGACAGGTTGGATCTCCTTGCAGCCCATGGGACCCTCAAGAGTCTTCTCCAACACCACAGTTCAAAAGCATCACTTCTTTGGTGCTCAGCTTTCTTCACAGTCCAACTCTCACATCCATACATTACCACTGGAAAAACCATAGCCTTGACTAGACAGACCTTTGTTGGCAAAGTAATGTCTCTGTTTTTGAATATGCTATCTAGGTTGGTCATAACTTTCCTTCCAAGGAATAAGTGTCTTTTAACTTCATGGCTGCAATCACCATCTGCAGTGATTTTGGAGCCACCCAAAATAAAGTCTGACACTGTTTCCACTGTTTCCCCATCTATTTATCATGAAGTGATGGGAACGGATGCCATGATCTTCGTTTTCTGAACGTTGAGCTTTAAGCCAACTTTTTCACTCTCTTCTTTCACTTTCATCAAAAGGCTTTTGAGTTCCTGTTCACTTTCTGCCATAAGAGTGGTGTCATCTGCATATCTGAGGTTATTGATATTTCTCCTGGCAATCTTGATTCCAGCTTGTGCTTCTTCCAGTCCAGTGTTTCTCATGATGTACTCTGCACAGAAGTTAAATAAGCAGGGTGACAATATACAGCCTTGACATACTCCTTTTCTTATTTGGAACCAGTCTGTTGTTCCATGTCCAGTTCTAACTGCTGCTTCCTGATCTGCATATAGGTTTCTCAAGTGGCAGGTTAGGTGGTCTGGTATTCCCATCTCTTTCAGAATTTTCCATAGTCTGTGGTGATCCACACAGTCAAAGGCTTTGGCATAGTCAATAAAGCAGAAATAGATGTTTTTCTGGAACTCTCTTGCTTTTTTTGATGATCCAGCGGGTGTTGACAATTTGATCTCTGATTCCTCTGCCTTTTCTAAAAACAGCTTGAACACCTGAAAGTTCACGGTTCAAATATTGCTGAAGCCTGGCTTGGAGAATTTTGAGCATTACTTTACTAGCGTGTGAGATGAGTGCAATTGTGCAGTAGTTTGAGCATTCTTTGGCATTGGCTTTCTTTGGGATTGGAATGAAAACTGACCTTTTCCAGTCCTGTGGCCACTGCTGAGTTTTCCAAATTTGCTGGCATATGCACCCATAAGCAAAGTCAAAACAGTCCAACAAAAATAAAGTATTGTAGACTGACCTGGTGAACAAAGGAAATCAAAAATTATATTTACCATTTGAGAACAAAACTAACTAAAGCACAAACTGGAAAACAAAACTAAAGCAAGGTACCAAGTAGGGAATAAAGCAGTGAAAACAAAACTAAAAAATATGTTGAGAGGAAAGGAAAGGAAAAAAAAAGAAAGAATAGATATGCAAAGTTAAATAGAGGTAGATGAAGAAGATTTAAATACATTAAAGATTAGCTGCAAGGGGAAAAGAACAGTAGGAAAGGCAAACAAAAGAATAAATTTAGAAAAAATATAATAGGTTTAATAAATTAAGATTAAAGAAAGAGAAAAGTGGAAAAAAAAAAAAAAAAGGAAAACTCCACAGAACTGCAAAAGCCCAACATAGAGGCAGAGATTTATAACAGCGATAAAAAAATGTGATGGAGGAAAAAAAAAGGCTCAAAAGCTTTAATTAGATTTCATAGTGTCAATAAAATCGTCAACTACAATAGATGGGCAAAAATGAAAACAGAAAAAAATCTGAAAGAATCTACAGAACAAGTCAAAACATAAGAATAATAAATACTTTTTTTTGTTGTTGTTGTTGTCAGAGTCCTCTCCCTTGCTGGGTGTAACAGTCCACCTCACCTCCCGAGGATGCCCTCCAACACTGTGCTGATCTCTGGGCCTGCTATGGGGGCAGCTCAGATTCTAATCTGGCCCTGCTCCTATGTATTCTTGCCTCCAATGTCCACAGCTATCAGAAGTAGTGCATTTTCTTTGGTGGGAGCTCTCAGTGACCTTTTATATATTTGATAGACACACAGTCTTCCTAGTTGACTGTGTGGATTTAATCTGTAGCTTGTACAGCTGGTGGGAAGGTTGTGGGTCTTCTTCCTTAGCCACACTGCCCCTGGGTTTCGAGTTTGGTTTTATTTCCACCTCTGTATGTGGGTCATCCACTGGGGTTTGCCCCTGAGGCTGTCCTGGAGGACTTGGGCTTGCCCCTGTGAGGGCCAGGTATAGAGGCGGTGCAGCTGCTTGGGTCGCTGGGGTCCTAGCAGCACCAGGTACTCAGGGGTGTTGACAGCTAAGGCAGCAGGAAATATAGTGCTCTGTAAGGGTATGGCAACCAGTATTGGCCAATACACTGCAGTATTCTTGCCTGGAGAACCCCTCTCCTTGAGAGAAAACCCTGGCATGCCACAGTCTACAGGGTGGGAAAGAGTTGGACACTACTGAAGTGACTCTGCGCACACAGATGCAAGACTTTTCTTGCCTGGGGCAGCTCTGCCCCAGTGACAGTTGAGCATGAAGGTGGCACACCAGCTTGGCTTGTGGGGACCCTGGCAGCACCAAGTGTGCAGGGACGTGGACTGCCTCTGCTGCAGGAGCTATAGCCCTATCAGAGTCTTTTTTCAAGCCTCTTGTAGCTGGCAATCAGAAGGCCTCTTTGTCCAGTCTTTCTCCATAGCTCCGCCCATTCAGGCACTTAGAGGGCTCCCTTGTCTGGGGTCCTTCTCTGTTGTTCAATGCATCAGACACATGGAGATGCCCCCCTGGCTGGGGTCCTACTCTGTAGAACGGCGAGTCAGGCACTTAAAGGAGCACCCTGGGTGGGGTCCTGCTCTGTAGTCCAGTGAATCAGGAGGTTGATGGGCCAGGCTCTGTATTGTTCAGCTGCTGATGCTGGCGTGTGGGGAGAGAGAGGCCGTGGTGGTGGCTCCACCCCTTATGCGTGACTCAGCAGTTTGCCTCGCTTCCATGGCTGCCCAGCTTTCCTCCACAGGCATTTCCCACCACAATCTCCTCTCTCACCTCCTCTCAATCCATCTCTCTTCAGTCAACAGCAGCCCTTGCCCTGTGATTGCTGCACAATCCCCAAACTCCATGTCCCCATCCAGTGTATGTATGGCTGTGGCAAGGACTGTCTGATTCTCATTCCATTTAGGCTGCCACAGGTCAGCTGTTTCACTCTCAGCCTCAAATGTTTCTCCTCTGACTCAATTGCCTGGCTGTGGGGATCAGATCCCTGCTTCAGTTCCCCCACCCGCCGAGGGCAGGTCCAGTCCTATTAACACTCCTGTTTTTCCCCCTAGTTCCTTCATCCTACCGAGTTTTGCATGGTTCTATATATCCTTTCCCTCTTATCATGTATTCCTGTCCACTCTTAGCTGGTGTTCTGCAAGCACTTCTGTGTCTGAAGGTGTGGTCCTGATGTATCTGTGGTGAGAAGTGTATTCCCATCCACCTACTCCTCAGACATCTTGTTCTCTTCAACAAAGAGAATCTTAAAAACAGCAAGAGAAAAATAATTTATCATGTATCGGTTTGCCCCTGTAACATCAGAAAAATCCAGGTGAAGTTTTGCGCCAATCCAATACATGGGCTGTGTTAGCACAGAACAAATGACTGCATATTGGATCCATTTCTTTTACTTGAACTTTTATATTCTATGGCTTTTGCTACAAGTTAAGAATGTTGCCTATAACCTGAAATACATAGGAGAGCCCATTCTCAAGGCTCTGATCTTTAAAGATGTAACACTTTTCCAACCATGTAGAGATAAAAAGCTGCAGAACAGAAAATAGCATTTGTCTTGTTGGAGGTTTACAGGAACACCATGATCTGATGTACTTGGGACAGATGTAAGAACAAGGATTCTGACACCAAGAAATTTGCAATCACCAACCACAGCCTTTGGCCTTTTTGCATAAAAGAAGTCTGAATTCTAACTTGGGCAAGATGGTCATTTTGGACACTAGTACACCCTCTTCTCAGTTTTCTAGTTTTCTGAATGAAGTCACTATTCTTTGCCCCAACAATTTGTCTTGAGATTTATTGGTCTGTTGTACAGCAAGCAGTATGAGCTTGGACTGAGTAACAGGCTCAGTAAAATCTGCAATAGATTTTTCATCAGAAACACTGGAGACAAGAAGAAAATTAACCGACATTTTAAAACACTGATAGGAAAAAAAACTATAAACAAAGAATTTTATATCTGGCAAAACTATACTTCAAAATGAAGGAGAAATAAGACATTCTTAGCCAAACAGAAGCCAAGGGGGTACATTGATAGTAGAATTTTTCTACAAGAAATGTTATAGGATGTCATTAAGTCTGAAATGAATGGACATTGGACAATAACTTGAGGCCATATGAGAAATAATGAACTCTGGTAAAAGTAACAAAGGTAAGTATTTAAAACAGTATTGTTGCATTTCTTGGCTTGTAATTTTTCCCCTGTATTATTTAAGAGATAAATATATTAAACAATGATTATAAACCTATGTTAACTTGCACACAAAGTATAAAGATGTAGTATTTGAGAACTTACTTACAAAACAGAAAGAGACTCACAGACTTGGAGAATGAACTTATGGTTGCTGGGGGAAAGATGGAGGAAAGAGATAGTTAGGGAATTTGGGATGGACATGTACACACCGCTCTATTTAAAATGGATAACCATTTAAATGGATAGCACATGGAACTTTGCTCAATGTTATGTGGCACCCTGGATGGGAGGGGAGTTTGGGGGAGAATGGATACATGCATATGTATGACAGAGTCCCTTTGCTGTCCACCTGAAACTACTATAAAATTGTTAACTGGCTATACTCCTATACAAAATAAAAAGTTAAAAAAAAAGTATGTAGCGTTAGAGACAACAACAAAATAAAGGAAAATAGAGCTATGTAGGAGCATGACTTTTGTATGTTATAAAGGCAAAGTTTGTATTAAGTCAAACTAAATTAGTATACATTTAAGATAAGAATTGTAATCCCTATGGTAAAAGCTAAGAAAATATCTTAGAATACATACAAAAGGAAATGAAAGAATTCCCTGGCAGTACAGTGGTTAGGACTTAGAACTTTCACACTTTCACTGCAGGAGCCCAGGTTTGATTCCTGGTTGGGGAACTAAGATCTTACAGGGGGAACTAAGATCATCACAGCATGTCCAAAAAAATAAATACATTTTTAAAAAAGGTTTGAATATAAAATTTTAAAAATTTTAAAATAAAATGAGGAGGGAATAAAAACAATCAAATAAAACCCCCCAAAAATAAATTACACAGAAAGAAGCAATGGAAAAAATGGAAAACTAAAAAAATATATTTATAGAAAATGAATATCAAAATAGCAGAGGTAAGTCTGTCCATATCAGTAATTACTTTAAATTTCAATGAACTAAGCTCTCCAATTAAAAGGCAAAGACTGGCAAAACACATTTTTTGAAATATCATTCAATTCCATGTTGTCTATAAGAAACTCTCTCAGATTTGCAGCCACAAATAGATGGAAAATAAAAAGATGGAAAAAGGATGCTCCACACAAATATAGCCAAAAAGAGCTGAGGTGGAAACATTAATATAAGAAAAAATATAGCTTAAAGTACTATATTACATTATATGTTACAAGGGACTAAGTACATCTTATGTTGAGAAAATTGTCAATTCATCAAGCAGCTATAACAATTTTAATCATACATATATTAAACACAGCCCCAAATTATGTGAAGCAAATTTTGATAAAATTGAACTGAAAAGAGACAGTTCTGTGATAATGGTTGAAGACTTAAGATTTCACTTTCAAAAACTGATAGAACATCTAGATAGAATATCAATTAGAAAATAGAGGGTATCAACAATATTATAACCCAACTTTGTCTACTAGACAAATATATAGAACATTCTACCCAGCAACAGAAGACACACATTCTCCTCAAGTGTACATGGAGCATTCCCCCAGGATACACCATATGTTAGACTAAAAATTGTCTCAATAAATTTCAAATATTGAAATAATATAGTATCTTCTTTGACCAAAATAGAATGAAACCAGATACCAATGATAGGAAGAGAATGGAAAATTCAAAAATATGTGAAAATTAAACAGCACACTCTTAAAAAACAAATGGACCAAAGAATAAATTAAAGATAAATTAGAAAAAATCTTGAGACAAATGAAAATGAAAACATAATATACCAAAATATGGGATGCCAGGAAAGTAATGCTCAGAGAGAAATTTACAGCCTATATCAGAAAGGAAGTAAAGAACTCAAAATAATCACCTAACTTTATACTTTAAAGAAAAAGAGAAAACTAAACCAAAAGCTAGAAGAATGAAAAAAGCAAAGATTAGAGTGAAGATAAAGAGATTAAAAAATGGTAAATAAAACTGACCAAACCAAAAGTCTTTTCTTTAAAGATAAACAAAATTGAACAAACTTAAGCTAGAATGCAAACAAAAAGAGAGAAGTCAATAAAATAACTAAAATCAGAAATGAAAGTAGGGATATTTCTATAGACTGTATGGAAATAAAAATGAGTATAAGAGAATACCATGAACTGATGCTGAAGCTCCAATACTTTTGTCACTTGATGCGAAGAGCCAACTCATTGGAAAAGACCCTAATGCCAGGAAAGACTGAGGGCAGGAGGTGAAGGCGATGATAGAGGATAAGTTGGTTGGAAGGCATCATTGACTCAATGGACATGAATCTGAGCAAACTCAGGGACATGTGAAGGACAGGGAAGCCTGGCATACTGCAGTCCATGGGGTCACAAAGAGTCAGACACAACTGAGCAACTGAACAACAGCCTCACACTAGGAAGAGTAACTTCTTCTTGTGGATTGTTTTTTCCTCTGCAATCCTTAGTGTTCTTTTGCCATTTCAGTTCTCAAATATCTGGTTAACAACTCTTTACACTACACTTTTTCTGCTAAAGTAACTGATAAAGTTTTTATTCCTGGCTGTACCCTGACTGATATGTAAGTTATTAAACAATGGCTCAAATTCTGTCTTTATTTCTGTTCTAATCTCCACTTTCCAAAACAGATATAGTTTTACTTTCGCAGAACTTTAAGTACAGAAATAATCACAGTTGCCACAGCAAATTGGGTACCTGAATAGTGCTTTTAAAATGTTTTCATACATATATCCCTTTTGATGTCTTCTTCTTGCCTTCGTTCAATAAGGTTTAGTAAGTAATTACTACCTATGAGGCACAGAACTAAGTACTGGAAATATATAAATAATTTATTAGCAGTTAGGGATATATTTGTATTTTTTATTTAAGTATAGTTGATTTACAATGTTTTGCCAATCTCTGCTATACAGCAAAGTGACTCAGTTTTACACAACCCCAAACTCCCATTTCACACCTCTCCCTCCCCTACATCCCTTAGACTAGGAACCAACCAATAAAGAATCATAGAGACTCAATTTCTCCCATCTAGAAAGTTTTTATTTAAAACATTTATATTTATTAGGTGAAATCATCAACTGAATAATACAGAGGATACATGTCCTGTGCCCAGGACATAGCAAGCACTCAATAAAACACAATTATAACCAAGAAGAATTAAAAATAGAGTGAATTTCCTTCAAAGACTTCATAAATGATCAATAATGATAATAATAATGCATTGCTTCCTCATGGTGCTTTAGATTTACATATAGTTATCCCAACAAAATCCCTATGAGATAGGGCAGTGTCATGATTCCCATTTATTGATGAGGAAACAGTCACTCACAAAGCGTGAATGACTCGCCAACATTATGCAAACAGGAGGTGGCAGCACCAGGCTCCAGATGCCCTGGTGTTCAGTGCCAGTTGCCAGCCCTGCAGTGATTCAGCCCCTTCTTCAAGGCACCCATCACCTCCCGATTTCTCAAGCTATAAATGAGAGGGTTGAGCATAGGTGTAAGGACTGTGTAGAAGAGAGAGACCACCTTGTCATGGCTTGCGGCCCGGTAGTGCCTAGGCCTAAGGTAGATGAACATGGCTGCCCCATAGAAAAGGGACACAGCAGTGAGGTGTGAGGAACAGGTGGCCAGAGCCTTTTTACGAGCATGAGCAGAGTGCATATGGAGCACAGCCCCCAAAATTCGAGCGTAGGAAGCCACAATGATGGAGAAGGGCAGGAGCAGCATGAAGACACAGCAAGCAAAAAGCAGGGAATCAAAAATGGATGTGTCCACACAGGCCAGTTTCAATAAAGCTGGAACCTCACAGAAGAAATGATCCACATTCCTTGAGCCACAGTAAGGTAAGCTTATGGCTCCCACCATTTGTATCATTCCATCTATTATCCCAAAAGTCCATGAACTCACAGCAATCTGGAGACAGACCCTCTGGCTCATGAGGATGGGATAGTGAAGTGGGTGGCTAATGGCCGCATAGCGGTCATAAGCCATGAGTCCCAGCAAGAGCCCTTCAGATCCCACGAGAGAGACAAAAAATCCAATTTGTATGGCACAGCCCACAAAGGAGATGAATTTCCTGCCAGACAAGAAGTTTAATGCCATCTTGGGCACAATGTCACAGACCAACAGGAGGTCCATGAGGGAGAGCTGGCTGAGGAAGAAGTACATGGGTGTATGAAGTCGAGGATCCATGTAGATGAGGCAGATGAGGAGGACATTCCCACAGAGGGCTACTGTGAAGACCACCATAACCACAGAGAATAGGGCAAAATCAGCCTGGCTGTGAGAAAAGATGCCCAAGAGAATGAAGCCATCTATGGATGATTGGTTCAACCATATCCCCATGGTTCAGTTGTTCACAGGCACCTGAAAACATGGACAGAGAAATTCTGAGATTGAGAGACATGTCTTTACTTATCTCTGAATTATTCTTCTTCAGTCATCTGTATCTTTTGCAATTCATTAGAGCACAACAGTACATGCTTAGGGATATATAAGAGGATAGGAGCATTCCAGGTGGCACAGTGGTAAAGAACCCGCCTGCCAATGCCAGAGTTGTAAGAGACATGGGTTTGATCTCTGGGTTGGGCAGATTCCCTAGAGAAGGGCGTGGTAACCCACTCCAGTATTCTTGCCTGGAGAATCCCATGGACAGAGGAGCCTGGCCAGCTAGTCCATAGGGTTGCAAAGAGTTGGACATGACAGAAGCGATTTAGCACAACACATTCTTTCATTTTTCCCAAAACACAGACGATAGGATATTTGCTATCTCATAGAATTGAACAATTTATCTACATTTGTATGTATCCATACCAAGAAGAATAGAATCTGACTTAGTTTATGTGTCACGGGACTACTGGACAATCCTCTTTCAATAGGCAAAATACTGGCTTTCCCATATGGCACTGACTCTTTTTAGCAAGACTAAATGTGAGAGTTGGACTGTGAAGAAGGCTGAGCGCTGAAGAATTGATGCTTTTGAACTGTGGTGTTGGAGAAGACTCTTGAGAGTCCCTTGGACTGCAAGGAGATCCAACCAGTCCATTCTGAAGGAGATCAGCCCTGGGATTTCTTTGGAGGGAGTGATGCCAAAGCTGAAACTCCAGTACTTTGGCCACCTCATGCGAAGAGTTGACTCATTGGAAAAGACTGTGATGCTGGGAGGGATTGGGGGCAGGAGGAGAAGGGGACAACCGAGGATGAGATGGCTGGATGGCATCACGGACTCGATGGACGTGAGTCTGAGTGAACTCCGAGAGATGGTGATGAACAGGGAGGCCTGGCGTGCTGTGATTCATGGGGTCGCAAAGAGTCGGACACGACTAAGCGACTGAACTGAACTGAACTGAACTGAACTATCTCTAGTAGAACTTGGACCATTTCATCCCAAGAGATAATTCATATATGTTACAATAAAGGAAAGTAATGGATACTTGAGATGTTCTTTATTTTGCTGAGCTCAAATACCTTAGAACCATTTTTAATTCCTCTATGTCTTTTACATCCAATCTATCAGAAAAGCCTCTTGTCTATACTATTCAGAATATCTCAGAATCCAGTTAATGCTTATCTCCTCTACAGCTGCCTTGGTCCAAGCCACTATTCTCTCTTAGATGGGCTCCCTCAGGCTTCTAGTCAGTCTCCAGGCTTCTATCATTGAAACCCGAGTCTATTCTCATAACAGTTCAAATGAGTCTGCTTAAAATGTAAGTTATACAATGTAATTCTCATGCTGAAAATATCTCAATGACTTCTCAAATTAAATATGAGCCACCAGGGAAGCTCCAAATTACCCCAGATAAGGCCCCAATACTTAGAGTGGTACAAAAGGCCCTACACAATACACACACAAACACGCACACTCATATCTCTGACCTCGTTTCCTACCGTGTCCCCTTTGCTCACTGTATTTCCTTGAATTTCCTTGGACACTCCCACCTTTGGATCTTTGCATTTTTTCTCTTTGGAATGCTCTTTCCTCATATTTCTATCTCTCATCTGCTTCATATTTTTACTTAAATGCCAACCTCTTAAGAGATACATTCTGTGAAAGTCACTAAAATTATAAACACCTTGCATTTTCAAGTCCTTTCTTGCTTTTTTTTTTTTTGTCCACAACACTTATACCATTCAACACACACAGGATACATTTAAAACTTTTATTGTCTGTCTCACCCTATTGAAATAAGAGCATCATTTATCATTCACCATGACATTCCAGTTCCAGTTCCAGTTCAGTCGCTCAGCCGTGTCCGACTCTTTGCGACCCCGTGAATCGCAGCACGCCAGGCCTCCCTGTTCATCACCATCTCTCGGAGTTCACTCAGACTCACGTCCATCAAGTCCGTGATGCCATCCAGCCATCTCATCCTCGGTTGTCCCCTTCTCCTCCTCCCCCCAATCCCTCCCAGCATCACAGTCTTTTCCAATGAGTCAACTCTT
>SJYT01082292.1:611169-684578 GCA_006410635.1 Cephalophus harveyi
CACAGTCCAACTCTCACATCCATACATGACCACAGGAAAAACCATAGCCTTGACTAGACGGACCTTAGTCGGCAAAGTAATGTCTCTGCTTTTGAAAATGCTATCTAGGTTGGACATAACTTTTCTTTGGCACCCCCTAATTGGTTCAGCCCCTAATGGCCTCCTGGTTCATAGTATATCCTCAATACATATGTGTGGATTGAATAAAATAATCAAGGTAAAGAAATACATAGCTGCAACTTCCACTTTCTGAAAGTAGAGAGACTCCCGCTTCAATTGCTGGAGCCCTTGTTCTTGACCTCAATATACTACTTCATTGCTATATTTCTTCCTCTGAGGGATAGTAAGTGATATAGTAGGAACTATCTTGAGATATTTACAAAAGAATAGAATTTCTCTGCAAATGGATTACAGGGGTATCCAGGAGATATTGATATAGGATATATTCATGTCTACTTTCGGAGAAGGCAATGGCACCCCACTCCGGTACTCTTGCCTGGAAAATCCCATGGATGGAGGAGCCTGGTGGGCTGCAGTCCATGGGGTCACTAAGAGTCGGACCCGACTCAGCGACTTCACTTTCACTTTTCACTTTCATGCATTGGAGAAGGAAATGGCAACCCACTCCAGTGTTCTTGCCTGGAGAATCCCAGGGACGGGAGCCTGGTGGGCTGCCATCTATGGGGTCGCACAGGGTCGGACACGACTGAAATGACTTAGCAGCAGCAGCATGTCTACTTTACCTCCTTGCAAAGAGGAAACAAGGCAACCACACAAGATTCACTCTGTATAAAGAAACAGAGTAATTTCTAAGACTAGGATAGCCTTGCCCAGACCCACCACCATGGAGGTAGGCTCTGTGAGCTGAATTCCTGCAGAAGAGAGCACATTTTGACTCATGCCCAGAAAAGACATGCCCAGGTATCCTTGCCAAAAACAACACAAAGGTGTGATGGGAGGCCCTACTACAGGAGCAAATCACTGTTCCTCTAGTCTTCAAATACCATCTTGGCCATATCAATCAGCTGAACAAACCAGGTTCCACCTCACACCAGAAATTCCTCCTTTTATGTTAAGGACCTAATATGTATATAATCATTTGGCTGCATGTACCTTCAAAGACATACACTCCACGCCTCCACTTTCCCCCTCACCCACCACTGTATACTACAATACTATAGAGTTGATTAATGACATATAAGCTGTTATAATTCTTATAACACTCCATACTCACCATCTCCATTTGGATCTTCAATGGGCTTATCCTACCTAAAGTAACCAGATAGAGTTCTTGGTCTCCTCTGGAGAAATAAAACACCTGGTCTTACCTTCCCACGTAAATTAACAGCAGGTCTGTCCAGTTTCTCAGGACATAACACATGGGTCATATTGAATTTCTCCTTCCCTCTCACATCCCAACATCATAAATCTCTGGTGGTTCTTTCTGCAAAATGTTTCTACCCCTGACCACTTTCCATTCTTGCCCGTCCTACCTGGCCACACTGTCATCACTGCTCTCCTGGATGATGATGGTCTCTAACTGAATTTGCCTCATCAGCCATTCCATCCCTGCCCCTATCCTAGTCTGTTTGCACACTGCACTGCAGGGCAGGAGACCTGGGTTGGGAAGAGCCCCTGGAGGAGGGCATGGAAACCCATTCTAGCATTATTGCCTGGACATGGACAGGGTAGCCACGGGGTCACAAAGAGTTGGACATGACTGAGCAGCTAACCACTAAAGTGAACTCATCTCTGTAAGAATAAAAGACAAAATTTTTCAAGAATAAAGGAATGCTTTTATCAACAGACTTTCAATCACCACTCAGACCTCCTTTCTTCTGTTCTCCCCAGAATCCTCATTACTCTGATCTCATCAGCATCCTGTGTTTACTCCCATCCCAGCCTCAGGGACCTTAGTGCTTGCTCTTACCTATTCATGGAAATTTGATCATACATACACTCTACCTTGTCCCTTCACCTACTAGCTAACCTTCTAAGCCAGGGCTTCCTCAGACCTATTTGCTCATAGAGCAGTAACTGACATATATTATATACACTCAATAAATATTGTTGAATGAGTGATTATAATATGCAAACAACTCAAGAAACTATCTTGGTATTCCACGTTATTAATTTCCTGCTCATTAATTTCATTCTTTTCTGCTATTTAGTTAATGGCTCATTTTTTCCCTAGAAAGGACAGCATAAAGAAGCCACTTTGTAGCTAAAATATACATTGGAGGACAGGTTGACACTAAGTCCCATGTCAGTCCTGTCCTTCCTGCCCCTTCACCCCTACCTCTTTGTCTTCCTGCTGTAAACCACTATTCAACCCAGGAACCCAACACTAAGGCTCCCAATCCAAACCGAGAGAAAGAAAAAGGGAAAAGATCAATTAGAAATTAAAGGAAGAAAAACAGAGAAATAGATCAAATGCAAAGAACTAGAAGAAAGGTGGGCTCTGTGACAAACTAGGAATGGAATGGGGTGGGAGGTGGGAAGGAGGTTCAAGAGGGAGGGGACATACGTACATAGAGGTACTATGGCTGATTCATGTCATGTATGGCATAAACCAATACAATATTGCAAAACAATTATCCTTCAATTAAAACTAAACAATTCTTAAAAAGAAAAGGACTAGAAGAAAGATGGAAAAGACACATAACACTAAAAGGTGTATGCCCACCAACAGCTCCAAAAAAAAAAAAGGGAAAAAAAGCTGAAGGAGACAGACAACAGTGGGAAGAAAAAATGATATTCAAGCAGAAATGTGAAATAATCAGCAATTAGTAATAGGAACTGGAAAGAGGAGAGAAGAAGGGTGACAGGAAAAGATCCTCACTCACCCTTAAGTGGGTTCCCTAAAGGAAAAAAAATTCAGCAGATACTCTATGGCAGAGATTCCTGTGTCAAAATCATTTCATTGCCCTTTTCTTACTTGTACTTACTGGGTCAGAGTACACAGGGAGGAGACCCTTCCCCCAGCTTTGACCTCCTTCCTCTGCCCCCGTCAACTTCTCAGTCAGACCCAGGCTGAGGTGCTGCCTGTAGCCTCCCTGTGACTCTCCAGCTCGCACAGCAAGACTCAGACAGACAGCAGCTTCCTCTTAGCATAAGGGGACATGGAGAAAGGGAAGTTAGTCAAGGAGATGGTGGTGGGCAGACGGGGACAGTCAGGATCTGTGTATCTGAGCCCACCCTCTGATGCCAGTCCACCTTCCATGGGCTGCTTCTCTGCCCGTGTTGCAGAACTGTCTCCCGTTGCCTGTGAAATACTTAACACTGAATCTGAGTGAGGAAGTTAAAACTGCAAAGTCCCAGAGGAGCCCACAAATTCCAGCCCTGGAACAGAAGCTCCCAAGCTTATAATTAAAGAAAACCAAATAGGGAGCTTGGGGACAAGACCAGAAGAAGGCCAGCGGGATGGAGGGAGGAAACTTGGCTGTTAGAGAGGCACAGGGCAACCAGGGCACAGGAAGCGGGGCAAGTTTCTTGGGGCTCTAACCTCCATCACAGGCAGATTCCGCATTTTCCCAGGGACCCCGAGGTCTCTCATGGGGTCTCCACCCTTGGCGTTCCTGATAGGCTTTTTCTGCATCCCACAATCCACATTTTTTTTTCCTTCCCCATGAAGTCAATATACATTTATTGAGAACCCATGATATACAGAGCCCTGAGTGAACAGTTACACTCGAATCAAAGGTGGAGACTGAACACAATTCTAGCCCTAAGGAGTTTATAACCTGATGGGAAGGAAAGAAGAGCATTCATCTTCAAGAGAGTCAAATGGTGGCATGGGGGCTGGGTGTCATCCCAAACCTTGCCAAATCGGTGTCTTTCACAGTATTTCTGTGAGCAGTCCTGTGATTTCATTATTATGTCTGTCATCCCAGTATAATCATGGACAGCACTTTCTTTCACTCTCAAGGATGCCCCAGGTTTGATGATAAGTTAATAGTCACTTTAATTTTGTCTTTATGTCCCATGAACTCAATTTTCAAAATGACCAATTAATTGGAAACCAAGTTGCCTAGGTCAATTTATGTTTTTCTTTAACTCTGTTTTTTTTAATTAATATATTTATTTTAATTGGAGGCTAATTTAGTTTACAAATTTGTAGTAGTTTTTGCCATACATTGACATGAACCAGCCATGGGTATACATGTGTCCCCATCCTGAACCCCCCTCCCACCTCCCTCCCCATCCCACCCCTCAGGGTTGTCCCAGAGCACCAGCTTTGAGTGCCTTATTTCATGCATCAAACTTGGACTGGTGATCTATTTCACATATGGTAATATACATGTTTCAATGCTGTTCTTTCAAATCATCCCTCCCTTGCCTTCTCCTACAGAGTCCAAAAGTCTGTTCTTTATATCTGTGTCTCTTTTGCTGTCTCGCAAAAGAGGGTCATCGTTACCATCTTCCTAAATTCCGTATATACGCATTAATACTCTTTAACTCTTTGAAGTATGACTGATTTTTATTTTATCTTCACAACAGTAATAAATATGTTTTATCTGCCATACAAAGCTCTTGGGGCCTTCAGTTGGAGGTTGATGCACAGAAAGAACAGATTAGATCAGAAGGCTGAGAGAAAGGGAATCAAAAAGATAGCTGGGAAGACACAGGGAGGTGGAGACAGAGAGACCTAGAGAAAAATAGACCTCTGTCAGGCTACTTCTAGGCACAGTAAACTGTTTTTTTTTTTTTTTTAAGAAATTCCATACAGCCATTCATAGCCTTCTGCACCAGCCTCCTTCTCTGTCATTGTCCTCAACCTGCTGACCTACTCTGGTTTCCTATAAGTACTTGAAGTTTTTCCACGTCCATATTTTTGCTCAAGTTACACTTCCATTGGAAATTATTTTGTCTGATTTGTCTTTTCCTACTGAAACAATTTATTCTATAAAGACTCATCTAAAGCTCTTCATTACTATTCTCCCCTTCTAAAAATTATTCCACACCCTTTAAGCCTCTCTGAGCTCATACAGTGTATTGTCCATACAACTGGAAATTTGTTATACCCTGTGAAATCTATTATGTTACAATTTATATAAACTACATAGTGACTGGGTGAAACATGATTACATACAACCAAAAAACAGCTTTGTGTTTGGCTAGGACCACCTTCATTCCATGGAAAAGAAATACAAAAAAGCAAAATGGCTGTCTGGGGAGGCCTTACAAATAGCTGTGAAAAGAAGAGAAGCAAAAAGCAAAGGAGAAAATGAAACATATAAGCATCTGAATGCAGAGTTCCAAAGAATAGCAAGAAGAGATAAGAAAGCCTTCCTCAGTGATCAGTGCAAAGAAATAGAGGAAAACAACAGAATGAGAAAGACTAGAGATCTCTTCAAGAAAATTAGAGACACCAAGGGAACATTTCATGCAAAGGTGGGCTCGATAAAGGACAGAAATGGTATGGACCTAACAGAAGCAGACAATATTGAGAATAGGTGCCAAGAATACACAGAAGAACTGTACAAAAAAGATCTTCAAGACCCAGATAATCACGATGGTGTGATCACTCATCTAGAGCCAGACATCCTGAAATGTGAAGTCAAGTGGGCCTTAGAAAGCATCACTACGAACAAAGTTAGTGGAGGTGACGGAATTCCAGTTGAGCTGTTTCAAATCCTGAAAGATGATGCTGTGAAAGTGCTGCACTCAATCTGCCAGCAAATTTGGAAAACTCAGCAGTGTTTTCCACAGGACTGGAAAAGGTCAGTTTTCATTCCAATCCCAAAGAAAGGCAATGCCAAAGAATGCTCAAACTACCGCACAATTGCACTCACCCCACATGCTAGTAAAGTAATGCTCAATATTCTCCATACTTTGGCCACCTCATGTGAAGAGTTGACTCATTGGAAAAGACTCTGATGCTGGGAGGGATTGGGGGCAGGAGGAGAAGGGGACGACAGAGGATGAGATGGCTGGATGGCATCACCGACTCGATGGACATGAGTCTGAGTGAACCCTGGGAGATGGTGATGGACGGGGAGGCCTGGCGTGCTGCGATTCATGGGGTCGCAAAGAGTCAGAGGAGACTGAGCGACTGAACTGAACTGAAGGAAAGAAACTACAACAAACAATACTCTACCCAGTGAGAATTTCATTCAGATTTGATGGAGAAATCAAGAACTTTGCAGATAAGCAAAAGTTAAGAGAATTCAATAATGCATTAAAGGATCATATACCATGATCAAGGGGGATTTATCACAGCAATGCAAGAATTCTTCAATATCTGAAAAACAATCAGTGTGGTATGCAATATCAGCAAACTGAATAATAAAAAATTTATGATCACCTCGGCACAGAGAAGACCGTGTGAGGAGATAGCAGGAGGCAGCCATTTGCAAGCCAAGGGGATGCTTCAGAAGACTCCAGACCTGCAGATTCCTGAATTTTGGACTTCTTGCTTCTAAAACTGGAATGGAATCTGATATTTACTATAATGCTATTGAAAGATACTTATAAAAGTAAGTAACAGGACAAAGAGTGCAGGCAGTGAGACAAAACAAGTGCACATAAACCCCACGACGCAGAGGGTGGGCACAGGCAGCCAAAACAAGTCCACACTAGCCCCCTTCAGCAGAGACAAGCCCGGGAAGCTGAAACAGGTGTACACAGCCCTGCGACACAGAGGGTGAGCTTAGGCGGCTGAGGGAAGCCCACACAAGTCGCTGCAACGCAGAAGGATACACACAAGGATCTACCTAGCAAGTTTCAGCCAGCAGCACAGGGCAGGACAGGGGAACAGAAGCACTGGCAATGATTCCCAAGGACAAGTAGGGGCCTGGAGGCACTGCAGTTTTGCTGAGAGAGCCACTTTGAAGCAGCTGCAGAAATAGACGTGCCTGATGCTAACGCTGAAACTCCAGTACTTTGGCCACCTCATGTGAAGAGTTGACTCATTGGAAAAGACTCTGATGCTGGGAAGGATTGGGGGAGGAGGAGAAGGGGACGACCAAGGATGAGATGGCTGGATGGCATCACTGACTCGATGGATGTGAGTCTGAGTGAACTACGAGAGATGGTGATTAACAGGGAGGCCTGGCGTGCTGCGATTCATGGGGTCGCAAAGAGTCGGACACGACTGAGCGACTGAACTGAACTGAACACCCTGAAAGCTAGAATGACTACCCAAAGGCTTACTGAACCCACAGAAACTCCAAAACCTACTACTGGACACTGTACTGTCCTTCAGAGAGACGAGATTCAGCTCTGTCAGCCAGAACACTGGCACGAGCTCTGCCAACCAGGAGAACATCACAGGACACTAACCCAATGCCATCCACAGAGGCAGACTCCACAACCGAGAACTATGCCCTTGAAAACCCATTAAAATTCTTTTTTCCTTTTTCATTTTTTTCTTTTACTTTCTTTCTTTTTTTTTTTTTTTTTCCTCTTATAAATCACATTGTTTATTCCCCCAACATATCTCCACCTTCACAGTAGCATTTAGCGGTACTGTGGAGTTTTCCTCTTTTTCTTGTTATTGAAAAAAAATTCATTTTAAGATTCTTTCTTCTTATAAATCACACTGGTTATTCCCCAACATATTTCCACCATCATATTAGCTTTTTCAGGTGCCGTGGAGTTTTCCTCTTTGTGTTTCTTGTCAAAAAAGGCAACAAAAAAATTTATTTTAGGTTTATTTTTTTCTTTTTTTCTCTTTCTCACTTTTTCTTTTTTCTTGATGAGTTTTGCATTTTGTTTTAGATATATCCAACTGCTTTCCCTACTGTTCTTTACCAGCTGTAGCTATTCCTGAATATATGTAAATCTTTTCCACACATGTCTATTCATCTTTGCTTTTCTATTTTTTCTTTTCTCTTTTTATTTTTTAATCCTCTTCTCCAGCCCTTCCTTTTCTCTTTTCCTTCCCCTCTCCTCTTTCTTTTTTCTCTCTTTTTTTATTCTCCCTTTTTTCCTTCACTCTTTCTTTTTCACCAAGTAAGTTAAATTATTGAACTCTCTATGCTATATTCCCCAGTTGGCCTGCTGCTCATGCTCAGATTTCCAGATTGAGCATTAGCTAACTCTGCTTTCAATTTGTAGATATCACCTCAGGTTTCCCCTGCTCACCAAGTCAATCTCCTGTACTCTTTTCTTTAGAATGTTTTGGTTATAGCTGTATGTATAGAAGAGTGTGTGCATATGTCTCAGTACTTCTGTGATTACCTACTTGATCTCCTCCCACTAGAACACAAGCACAAGTCACCCCCAACAAGAAATCAACACAAACCATCCAACCAACATTTCCCTCCAAGGGCAAAAATAAAAAGAAGAAGTAATACAACCCTAAAGCCTGGGAAAAGGAGACCTCAAGTGGAGCAAGTTAGGAAAAAAAAAAATATATATATATATATATAGAGAGAGAGAGAGAGAGAGAGAAAAGACAGAGAAATACAACACAAATGAAAGAGCAAGGTAGAAACTCACAAGACCAAATAAACAAAGAGGAAATAAGTAATTTCCCTGAAAGAGAATTCAGAATAAAGATATGTAAAATGCTCTAAAGACTTGAAAATGAATGGAGAAAATGAAAGAAGCATTTAACACAGTTAAACACATTTAACACAATCATCAAGGACACAGAAGAAATAAAGAATACGCAAACAGAGATGAACAACACAATTACTGAAATTAAAAAATACTCTAGAAGGAAACAATAGCAGAATAATTGAGGCACAGGAACGGGTAAGTACATCAGAAGTTGTGGTACATATATACAATGGAGTATTACTCAGCCATCAAAAAGAATGAGATAACACAATTTGCAGCAGCATGGATGGACCTAGAGATTGTCATACTGAGTGAAGTATGAAGAACAGAGAAGACAGAGGAGCAGAAACATCATATGACATCTGTTATAAGCAGAATCTAAAATAACATGATACAAATGAACTTACTTACCAAATAGACTTAGAGAATGAACTTATGGTTGCCAGAAGGAAGGATGGGAGAAGGGATAGTTAGGGAGTTTGGGATGGACATTGCTGTATCTAAAATGGATAACCAGTCTATGGTCATACCACCCTGAATGCACCAGATCTCATCTAAATTGGATATTAACAAGGACTTATTGTATAATACAGGGAACTCTACTCAACCTTATGTGGCAGGCTGGATGGGAGTTCAAGGGAGAATAGATACATGTATCTGTATGGCTGAGTCCCTTTGCTGTCCACCTGGAACTACCATTACATTGTTAATTGGCTATATTCCAATACAAAATAAAAAGGTTTTTTTAAAAAAAAAAAAATATGGTCTCATCTTATCAATAACTGATGCTGTGGGTGGACCAAGCCTTGTGGTTCCTATTATGATTGCAACACATCCTTCAGCAATAACTGTCAGGAAACTTTGAGAAAATAGAGGTTTTATTACTTATACAACACACGTGGGAACACACAGCAAGGCAGGATGTAGAGAAACAGGGAGAGTGCACAGGCCTGGGGTCCTGCTTTTACTGGGGTAAAGAGTAGGGACTTAAGGCTTTAGGGGCTCATTGTTTATTAGTTAATTTAAACAGAAGGCTATTAATTTAAGTCACAGGAAGAGAAAAAAACAAGCAGACCAAATGACCAATTATTGAAATTAACCAGGATTTCTAAAACAAAGGCACCTCAGAGGGGTGAGGCAGCCTGGCTCTGGCTCGTTATCTGGCAGTGTGGCTGGCAATGTGTTCATTCCATATAGTCCTCTTTGAAGTAGATGCCTTGGCAATCAAAGCTTAACTCAGACACTTGCATTACAGAAAAAGAAGAAAAACCACAAACAGCCAAAATAATAAGTGTCAGAGCTTATAACACAGACACCTAAAAGTATAAAGATTTAAAAGAAATAGGTTGTTTTTTTTTTTTAAAGAAGCAAATAACTTTGGTAACTTAGCCATTTGACAGGTGAATTGCCACCATATCGGCCAGTGAGAAAATGAACTATTTCTACAGGACATAAAGCCAAAAATAGAGTTACTATAAAATTTATTGTCCAGGGACTTCCCTGGTGGTCCAGTGGTTAAGAATCCACCTTTCAACGCAGAGGATGCAGGTTCAATCCCTCATCGGGGAACTAAGATTTCAGATGCCATAGGGCAACTAAGCCTGTGAGACAACCACTGAGCCCACATGCTCTAGAGCTTACATCCCACAGCCAGAGAGAAGCCCATGGCCTGCAGTGAAAGATCCCACAGGCTCTAAGGAAGGGATCACATGTCCCAACTAAGGCCCAATGCAGCCAAATAAACAGATAAAATTTTAAAATT
The DNA here is from genome assembly GCA_006410635.1 of Cephalophus harveyi. Lineage (NCBI taxonomy): Eukaryota > Metazoa > Chordata > Mammalia > Artiodactyla > Bovidae > Cephalophus > Cephalophus harveyi. The sequence continues at coordinate 621,440 of SJYT01082292.1, forward strand.
TTATCATTCAACCTGGGACACTCCTGAGAGTGAAAGGGAGTGCTATCCATGATTATACTGGGATGACAGGCAGAATAACGAGACCACACTGCAGAGCACTGAGCTTAGATAAACTTCTGACAGGCTTTGGGAAGACACCCAACTCCCATGCCATCATCTGATTCTCTCGAAGGTGAGTGCTTTTCTTTTCCTCCCACCAGAAGGGCAGGGTTATGTTCAGTTTCCACCTTTGAATCAAGCACAACATCTCACCCAGTACTATGTATATCATAGGCCTCTGGTAGATACAGACTGGCTTTAGAGGTCGGGTAAAGGACAGAGTCGGACACGACTGAAGTGACTTAGCAGCAGCAGCAGCAGCAGCAGCAAAGGACATGTAGAGACCCTATGCAGATCCTGGAGGTCACTGAGGAAGCACTGAAGTGTGCCTGCGGTGGGGAAAGAGTATCAAGAAACTTGTTCAACTTCCTGTACGCTGACTCTTCTGTGCCCCTCTCATGACTGAGTTTCATCACACTGTCCCACTGGCCCTTCTTCTGGTCCTGTCCCCAAGCTCCCTGTTTAGTTTTCTTTAATTGTAAGCTTGGGAGCTTCTGCTCCAGGGCTGGAGTATGTGGGCTCTCCTGGGACTTCACAGCTTTACTTTCCTCACTCAGGTTCAATGTTAAATACTTCATGGGCAGTGGAAGACAGTTCTGCAAGCCAGCCTGGGTGTCAGCCCATGGAAGGTGGACAGGATTCAGAAAGTGAGTTCAGATACACAGATCCTGACTCTGTTTCCATCTACCCACCACTGTCTCCTTGACTAAGTTCACTTTCTCCACATCTCTTTTCTGCTAAGAGGAAGCTATTGTCTGTCTGAGCCCCAGTCTGAGCTAGAGAGTCACAGGGAGTCTGCAGGTGACGTGGAAACCCACAGCCTGGTTGAGAGGTTGGTGGGGGCTGAGGAAGGAGGTCAGAACTAGGGGGAGGGCGGAGCTCCTCTCTGCCCTCTCTGACTCAGTAAGTGCAAACAAAGGAAGGAGAATGAAATAATTTTCATGCTGGAATTGACTCCACATAGTGTGTGCTGAGTTTGTTTTCCTCCAGGGATCCCACTTAAAGGTGAGTGAGGGTCTTTTTCCTGTTACCTCCTTCTCTTCTTGCAATATCTATTATAATTGCTGTTCATTTATGCATTTCTATTTATCAGCAGTTTCTCTTTCTACTATTTTCTGTCTTTATTAGTTTTTATTTTCTTTTTGGCTGATAAGAGGATAGGCATATACCTTCCAGTATTATGTCTCTTCTCATTCTTTCTTCTAATCGTATCCTTTGATCTACTCCTCGCTTTTTCTCAACTTAACATCTGATTAGTTTTTTTCTTTCCTGTTTCTCTCTGTCTGGATTCAGGGGCACAGTGATGAGTTGAAGAGTTTTCTAAAGCAGGGAGACAGAAGATGAGTGGAGATAGATGCAGGTAAAAGGGCAGGGAGGAGAAGGGATATAGAGTCACTTTTTCCCCAAAAGGTGACTTGCTTTATTATGTCATTTCTAGGGAGATAAACGAAGCCACTACCCAAACATCCAGAGAAAGGAATGTTATGGTGTAAGAAATGAGCATGTGAGATGCCAGAATAATTTCTTGAATTGTTTTGCATAATACAATTAATCATTCAACAAATATGTGCTGAGAACAAAATATATGCCAGGTATTGTCCTAAGAGCCAGAGATCCCACCATGAGCACAAGTGGCATCAGGGAATACAGGTTCTAGCTGGGAAATTAAGAGTGTCCCAAATACATGTGAATTAAATGTAGCATGCCAGATGGTGTTTAATGCAATGAGAAACACAAGGCAGGGAAACAAAGAGAAGGAAAAAAGAATTTCAACCTTAAACAGATGTGGAAGGAGGTCTGGCTAAGATAGTGAAGAGCATATAAGGGAACACGGTGGAGTATATCTGGAAAGAACTTTCTGTGAGGAGATAAAAGGAGGCCTTACATCCACTTACTCTGTGGATGTGTCTATAAGATGTGTCCACTTACTCTGTGCTGCTGCTGCTAAGTTGCTTCAGTCGTGTCTGACTCTGTGCGACCCCATAGATGGCAGCCCACTAGGCTCCTCTGTCCCTGGGATTCTCCAGGAAAGAATACTGGAGTGGGTTGCCATTTCCTTCTCCAATGCATGAAAGTGCAAAGTGAATGTGAAGTCGTTCAGTCGTGCCCGAATCTTAGTGACCCCATGGGCTACAATGTGTCTATAAGAAGGTTTAGGAATAGGATGGGGAGACCACTTTCTCCTCCACAAATTCATCAAAAAATCATCTGAATGCTGAGCAATTTCCACAAAACTACTTCTGAACACTAGCAGAGGACACCAGGCACCCAGAAAGGCAGCCCATTCTCTTAGAAAGAAGGTAGGACAAAATTAAAAAGACAAAAAGAGATACAAAAGAGTGAGGGATGGAGACCTGTCCTGGGGAGGGAGTTGTGAAGGAGGAGAAGTTTACACACAGTAGGAAACCCTCTCACAGGTGGGTTTGTGGGAAGTTTTGGAATCTCAGAAGGCAACATAATTGGGGAAACACACACACACACACGCACAGAATATATGCCAAACTGCAACTGCAGAAAAGAGAACTTTCCCACAAAAGCCTCTAACCCAACAACCTAATGCACAGCCTGGCCTGCTCACAGAACAAAGGATTGAGCGAATACCAAAGGAGAACCAGCTGGCTGCATACCAGCCCTTCCCCACTTGGAGGCAGAGGCAGGCTTGGGACAACCAGAACCGGAATGCAAGGAGCTGCTCCAGTCTCAGCCTCAGAGACAGCATATTCCACCAAACTGTGAGCAGGCTCCCAGCTGTTAACGACGTCTTCCTGAGATCCTCAGTGGCCACGGGACTGGAAAAGGTCAGTTTTCATTCCAATCTGAAAAAAAGGCAATCCCAAATAATGTCCAAACTACTGCACAAGTGCACTCATCTCACTCACTAGCAAACTAATACTCAAAATTCTCCAAACCAGGCTTCAAGAGTACATGAACTGTGAACTTCCAGATGTTCAACCTGGATTTAGAAAAGGAAGAGGAACCAGAGACCAGATTTCCAACACCCACTGGATCATCAGAAAAGCAAGAGAATTGTAGAAAAACATCAACTTCTGCTTTGTTGACTAAGCCAAAGCCTTTGACTGTGTGGATCACAACAAACTGTGCAAAATTCTTAAAGAGATGAGAATACCAGACCACATGACCTGCCTCCTGAGAAATCTGTATGTAGATCAAGAAGCAATACTTAACAAATGGACATGGATCAACAGACTGGTTCCAAATCAGAAAAGGAGTATGTCGAGGCTGTATATTGTCACCCTGCTTATTTAACTTATATGCAGAATACATCATGTGAAATGCTGGGCTGGATGAAGTGCAAGCTGGAATCAAGATTGCTGGGAGAAATATCAATAACCTCAGATGTGCAGATGACACCACCTTTATGGCAGAAAACAAAGAACTAAAGAGCCTCTTGATGAATGTGAAAGAGGAGAGTGAAAAAGTTGGCTTAAAACTCAGCATTCAGAAGACTAAGATCATGGCATCTGGTCTCATCACTTCATGGCAAATAGATGGGGAAGCAATGGAAACAGTGACAGACTTTATTTTGGGGGGCTCCAAAATCACTGCAGATGGTGACTGCAGCCATGAAATTTAAAGACACTTGCTCCTCGGAAGGAAATCTGTGACCAACCTAAACAGCATATTAAAAAGCAGAGACATTACTTTACCAACAAAAGTCCATCTAATCAAAGCTATGGTTTTTCCAGTAGTCATGTATAGATGTGAGAGTTGGACTATAAAGAAAGCTGAATGCCAAAGAATTGATGCTTTTGATCTGTGGTGTTGGAGAAGACTCTTGAGGGTCCCTTGGACTGCAAGGAGACTGCACCAGTCCATCTTAAAGGAAATCAGTCCTGAATATTCATTGGAAGCCTGGTGCTGAAGCTGAAACTCCAGTACTTTGGCCACCTGATGTGAAGAGCTGACTCAGCGGAAAAGACCCTGATGATGGGAAAGATTGAAGGAGGAGGAGGAGAAGGTGATGACAGATGATGAAATGGTTGGATGGCATCACTGATGTGATGGATATGAGTTTGAGTAGGCTCCGGGAGTTGGTGATGGACAGGGAAGCCTGGCATGCTGCAGTCCGTGGGGCTGCAAAGAGTCGGACACAACTGAGTGACTGAACTGAATTGAACTTTGCGGTAGGAACAGAAGGGAGTCCAGTGAAACCTCAGCAGAGGGAATTCCAGGGACAGCAGAATAAAAGGTTTGGGTAGTGGAGGGGCCCAGCCATATGAAAGTCTTGCTTCATTCTTCAAGCATTTTGTCTTTTATTCTTAGGGAGATGTCTTCAGTGCTATAGACACCAGTGGCAAATAGACAGAATCAGGGCAAGGAAGGAATGGGAAGGCAAGTCCAGGTAGGGGCCATTTCCATTTCCACTGTAGGGGAGCAGTGACGATGATGTGTCCAGGTGGGACAGGCAGGAGTGAGAAATGGTCCGGCATGGGCATATTTTGGAAGAAGAGCCAGGAGTTTCTGATGTTGGGATGTATGTGAGAGGAGGAGAGGAGTTAAGGATACACTGTGTGTTTTTCCTAGGCAACTGAACAGATCTTCCATGAACTGATCTGGGAAGAGTGTTTCTCCAGGGGAGACCAAGGGCTCAGGTTGACCACTTTAGGCAGGATGAACCCACTGGACTTTGAAGAAAGATGTTGAGTTCACATTCTATATGAGAATCAGAGTTCAAAAGAGTCCTCCAGGATAGAGAGATAAATGTCATTAATCAACTATATAGTATTGTATTGGGGGCAGGAAGAAGAGGTGTTTGGTGGTGCATCTTGTTGAAGGTACATGTAGCTGGGTGTCTCTGCTCTCTGTGGGTAGAATTGAGCATCCTCAGCACAGGACTTCAGCTATAAAATCTGGGTGGGAGTTGTGGGGCAGGGGTGGGGAGGGGAGGGGGCATGACTTTTCAGTTTGTTGGTTAAGCTTGATATAGCCAAGACCAACTAAAGGCTGTTGGAACAGCAATTTGTTCCTGTAGAATCTGCCCCCACCCCACAAAACATGCTCAAGAGTAGTCAATCAAATAATTTATTTGCTTTTCTTCTCCTTTAAAAAAATATCTATTTATTTAGCTGTGTTGGGTTTTAGTTGCTGCATGCAGAATCTCCCTTGCAGCATGTGGGATTTTTCATTGCAGCCCACGGGCTTCCCTCTAGCTGTGGCACATGGGTGCACAGGCTTCGGAGCACACAGACCCGGTAGTCATGGCATGTGGGCTTTCTAGTTGTGGTGCGTGGGCTCTGGTGTGCATGGTTCTGCAGCTGTGGAATGCAGACTTAGTTGCCCCATGTCAGATGGGATCTTAGTTCCCCAACTAGGGATCAAACTTGTGTCCCCTGAATTGGAAGGCAAATATTTAACCACTATGCCACCAGGGAATTCCCTCTTCTGTTTTTTCTCTATAAAATTCTTTTTACTGATTCCTATCGATGGAGCACTCCTAACTACTTCTGGTTTGGCACTGTCTGATTGGAATTGATTTTTTGCTCAAATAAACTCTTAAAAATGTTAGTATGCCACAGTTTATCTTTTAGAAAAATAAGTGAATATATCATAACTTATAGTTAAGTTCCTGGATGTCATTGTTGGCAAGGACACCTGGGCATGTCTTCTTGGGCATGAGTCACACATGCTTCCTCCTCTATGGACACAGCTTAGCAACCTGCCTCCCTGGTCATGGATCTGAGCAGGTCCATCTTAGTTTAGGAAATCATGCTGGGTCTTTGCACAAAGAGCACATCCCATGAAGTCTTCTTGGTTTGTCTTTATAATGAGGTAAGATAGATGGATATACCCTTCATAAATGTCTCCTAAAGGTGACTATCGTGCATTTGCAGAGAGCATACTTGTCATTTGTAAATATCTGAAAATACTAATTATATTATCATTCACTCTTCCTCAAAGAAAGGTATCTAGTAGTGAACACCTAGTACATTCAGATGATTCATTGCATGCTCTGAATACAGTGGTAACACAAGGGAGGAAAGTAGAGGGCAGCTGTAAAAAGCAAGCATGCATGCTAAGTTGCTTCAGTCGTGTTCAACTATTTGTGACCTCATGGACTGTAGCCGGTGGCTCCTCTGTCCATGGGATTATTCAGGCAAGAATACTGGAGTGGGTTGCCATTTCCTCCTCCAAAGGATCTTTCCTACCCAGGGATCGAACCCACGTCTTCTGTCCTGCATTGACAGGTGGGTTCTTTACCACTAGCACCACCTGGGAGCCCAAAAAGCAAGCATCTCATTAAAGGGAAATCAACAGCACCTGGAGAGTGATTCAATTGGAAGCCCATGGGGCATCCAGCATGGGTTATTTTGTGCTTGAGTAATTAGGATGGTAGGTGTCATTTTAAAGAAATATGAAAAAAAGACAAGATATTACCTTTCTGGGGTATGTACATAAGAATTAATGCTTAGTTGTTTCCTGTTTCTTGTTTGTCAGCAAGAACTGTAATTTTGCATAAATTCTGTAGGGAATTGAAAGTTTGGCTCTAAGCCTAGGTCTGGGTCTTGGGAAGGGTGTCTTAGAGCCAGTGAAGATTTTGTTGTCATTTGGAAAGACATGCAGGCAGATGAATTCTCTGGTTTCTCTGTCTCAGCCTCATGATCATCACTGCCCTCTGCCCAGGTCTTTGCCTGAGTTTCACAGGCTGAGAACTATAATTTAATTTTCATCTAGGTATATAGGGAATTCTGGGCTTCCAAGATGGTTCAGTGGAAAAGAATTCATCTGCTAATGCTGGAGACTTGTGTTCCATCCCTGGGTTGGGAAGATCCCCTGGAGAAGGAAATGGCTACCCACTCCAGTATTCTTGCCTGGAAAATCCCATACAAAGGAGCTTTGTGGGCTACAGTCCATGGAGTCACAAGAGTAGGACACGAATTAGTTACTAAACAACAATCACCATAGGGAAGTCTATTTATATTTATACTAACCAACTCATAAGACAGGAACTTAACTATGTTATCATATATTCACCTATTTTGCTAAAAGTTTCTCTGGTGGCTCAGATCATAAAGAATCTGCCTGCAATGTGGGAGATGTGGGTTTGATCCCTGGGTCAGGAAGATCCCCTGGAGAAGGGAATGTCTACCCACTCCAGTATTCTTGTCTGAAGAATTCCATGGATAGAAAGGGCTGGAAGGCTACAGACTGTGAGGTCATAAAGAGTCAGACGATGTATTTGAGCAAAAGTCAATTCAAATCAGGCAATGCCAAAGCAGAAGTGGTGCGGCGTGCTCTGTGGACAGGAACCAGCAGAAAGACTTATAGTGTAAAAGCAGAAGAAAAGCAAAGAAATCTAATTGGCTGTACTTAAACATTTGGCTTATTGGAAAAGCCTAGTTACTGTTTGTGTTTGGTTGTCCTTAGGTTTTGATTTCTTAACCTCAAAATATTTAGAAGCTTAGATTTTTGTTTGCTTCATAGACTACTAAGGCTACTCAGTCTACTGGCCTCCCTGGCTTATTAGTTTAATAATGATGAGAGCTATATTTGACAGGAAACTAGTACTGCTTTTGAGCAAAAAAAAATCTTCAAATTTTAAAAGTCCATATTATGGATCAGAAGGCTATAGAATGAGCCAAGAATTAGAGAAAAAAGGAACTGGAAGCTCATGATTAAGAATTTCTTCAAGACAAGGTAACTTGCCCTTCTAAGAATATTTTTGCACAAGAACAGTGTGACGTGATATAAACTTTCCAGAACTTATACAGGCCCATTCTTAAGTCTTGGTTCCACATTTTCTAACCTTGCAACTTCAGGCAATCTAGCCAACTCTTCAGAATCTCAATTTTCTCATCTATAAAAGAGGGTCTATCAAAAACATATCACTTTACCTTCACTGTAGGATCACTGTGGGAGCAAATGAAACATGAATGTGAGCACTGTGGGGTGCAACAGGTGAATTTATTTTTATGGATTGTGTATTGCCTGACACTAGAACCAGGCAGAGAGACCTCATCTCATCCGATGAGGTCGGACAAACTTAACATCCTCGATTCTTTATTCTCTAGACAAATTACAAATCACCATATTTCTCAATGATGAGATCACTTGTTAAAATTAATGAGTTCAGTCTATTTATATCAACAGTCAAAGTTTGAGGTGGAAAGTGAATGGTTATGGTACACAACCTCTAAGATGGTCTCAATGATATTCACACCCTGTGTGTCACTCTCCCAGTAACTGGGGGCTGGATTTAATGACTCACTAATAATGAACAGAATTCAGCCGAGCTCATGGGATGTCACTTCCAATATTTGGTTATAAAACTATGGCTTCTGTCTAGGGTGCTTGTGCTCTCACTCTCTCTTGCACCACTCAGAAGTCAACTGCCATGCTGTAGAGCAGCCCTGTGAAAAGGGTGCAAGGCCTGACACAGCCACGTGAGTGACCTTGGAGTAGAACCTCCTCCACACATGTCTTGAGAAGACTGCAGCCTGGCTAACTGTTTCAGGGTATCCTCAGGTGAAACCTTTTATGTCAGTGACAACTAAGTTGCACCCTCATTTCTGGCCCACAGAAACTGTGAAATTATCACTGTTTTTCCTATATTATTTCAAGTTATAAATTTGGAGTTATTTGCTACATGGCACTATCCAGTTAATACAAATTTAAAGGGAAAATTCTGTACTGCTTTGCTACTGGTAGAGCCATGAAAATGCCTGCCTTGTATGTACAGCCCTGGATGGACAAAGCAACAGGTGGTATTTGAAGGTGACCGATAACCTAGAGGGGTGGGATGGGTGGGAGGTGGGAAGGAGGTTCAAGAGGGAGGGAAATATATATATACATATAGCTGGTTCATGCTGATGTTATTTTCCAGTTAAAAATAAATGAATTTTTTTAAAAAAAGGTGGCTGATGAGAGAGAAGAGGGTGAAATCTAAAAGCTGGAAATGACTTTGAAAACAAAGACAAGGTTATCCTGGTGAGAACATAAGGACAACAAATTTGTGGTCAGAATATTATAATGCTTTTCATTCAGTCGCCTATAATCATTTATTTTATTTTCCTTGGGTTCAGACATTGTCATTATCATCAAGGCAGTGTTGTCTTTTAAAATATGCACAATTTTTATTTCTTGATTTGAAATTTGTCAGTGTAAAATCAGGCCATGTCTCTGGTTCCCTTCCATATAATATATTTAGAAAAAAAAATCCTGTCCAAAATCAAGAGAAATCCAATTTTCTTTGATGTGCTCCAAATAAATTAATTAGAAGTTTTATCAGACTGTAAGTAAATGGTTCAATCCATGTGGAAGACATTAATTATAAAGATTTTACAAGAAAGCTCTTGGATTTCTACTGAGGATAACTGAGGGTATTACTTTGAATTTTTATTAGCCAACTTTTATCGAGGCCCTGATCCTGAGGTTATTTTAAAAATCTCATTGCAATTGAAGACCACACTTTTTTTTAACTGAAGTATAGTTGCTGTACAATATTATGTAAATTACAGGTGTACGATATAGTGATTTACAATTTTTAAAGATTGTATCCATTTGTAGTTATTAGAAAATATTGACTATATTTTCATGTTGCACAATATATCCTTGTAGTTTATTTTATACCTATAGTTTATACTTCTCACTTTCCTACCCCTATATTGCCCCTCCTCCCTTCTTTCTCCCCACCAGTAACCATAGTTTATTCTCTATATCTAAGACCGCATTGTTCTTTTGAGGTTTGAGCACCAATCATTTCTTTTCCCCATTGGTCTTATGACTTTTCTGCCAATAAAGACATGTCAGTCAATTCAATAATTTTTGTCCATGTTCTCAGGTGACCAGGACCATCAGCTGAGCCATGGAAATATGGTTGAATCAATCATACACAGATGACTTTGTCCTCTTGGGCATCTTTTTCCACAGTTCCATTGACCTTGTTCTTTTCTCAGCAGTCATGATGGTCTTCATAGTGGCCCTCTGTGGGAATGTCCTCCTCATCTTCCTCATCTTCATGGATCCTCGACTTCATACACCCATGTACTTCTTCCTTAGTCAGCTCTCCCTCATGGATCTCATGTTGGTTTGTACCAATGTGCCCAAGATGGCAGCCAACTTCCTGTCTGGCAGGAAGTCTATCTCCTTCGTGGGTTGTGGCATGCAAATTGGCCTTTTTGTCTGCCTTGTGGGCTCTGAAGGGCTCTTGCTAGGACTCATGGCTTATGACCGTTATGTGGCCATTAGCCACCCACTTCACTATCCCATCCTCATGAGTCAGAGGGTCTGTCTCCAGATTGTTGGGATCTCGTGGGTCTTTGGGATAACAGATGGTTTGATCCAGATGGTGGTAGTAATGACATTTCCATACTGTGGCTTGAGGGAGGTGGACCACTTCTTTTGTGAGATGTTATCCTTGTTAAAGCTGGCCTGTATAGACACATCCATTTTTGAGAATGTGATATTTGCTTGCTGTGTCTTCATGCTGTTTCTTCCCTTCTCCATTATTGTAGCCTCCTATGCTCGTATCCTGAGAACTGTGCTCCACATGCATTCTGCTCAGGCTGTCAGAAAGGCTCTCGCCACCTGTTCCTCCCACCTGACAGCTGTGTTCCTCTTCTATGGGGCAGCCATGTTCATCTACCTGAGACCTAAGCGCTACCGGGCCCCAAGCCATGACAAGGTGGTCTCTGTCTTCTACACAGTCCTTACTCCTATGCTGAACCCCCTCATTTATAGCTTAAGAAATCGGGAGGTGATGGGAGCCCTGAGAAAAGGGCTGGACCACTGCAGGATTGTCAACCACCACTGAAGAGTTAGGGTATTTTGCGCCTGACTCTGCCATCCTGGCTTTGTGATGTTACATACATTTTCTATCTGAGTCTTGGTTTTCTCATTAATAATGAGGCTCATGACCCTGAAGTTTTCAGGAGGTGTCTTTTAAACTCCAAAGTAATACTTTCTATCTCTGGTAAAACACCAGCTTCCCTCCTCTCAATCTTTTTGGATTAATTTTTTTTTTTTTAAGAGAATACATTGAAACGAAGTGCAGAACTTTGTAAACTCAAGTACTCTGTATAAGTAGGCTCTGTGATTGCTATCACTTAGTATTTAAAACTGGATTTATTTCTACAGTCAGAGAATGCCTCAAGCTGCACTCCTTAACTGTTTGTTTGTTTTAATTTTTGAAGTATAGTTGATTTACAAAGTTGTGTCAATTTCTGCTGTGTGATTCAATTATACATGTGTACATATATATATGTTCTTTTTCATTACAGCTTATTACAGCATATTGAATATAGTTCCCTGTGCCATACAGTAGGATTTTGTTGTTAATCCACTCTATATAATAGTTTGCATATGCTAATTCCAAACTCCTAATCCATGTCTCACTCTCTCCCTCTCCTCCAAGGCAACCGCAAGTCTGTTATACATATATGTCTGTTATATATATGGACATGAGTTTGAGCAAGCTCTGGGAGTTGGTGATGGGCAGGGAGGCCTAATGTACTGTAATCCATGGGGTCACAAAGTGTCAGACCCAAATGAGAGACTGAAATGAACTGGATATATATATATATATAGAACTCCTTAACTCTTATTGCTAATCTCTACCACTGATTTATAGCCTACTATGTACCAGGCACATATATTCTTTATGAGTATACATAGATATCAATTTTTTCCTATTAATATATTGTCTCATGCTAGTGTCTTTGATGAAATACTTCTAGATGACCAAATAAAGCTAATAAAATTTCACTCTTCACCCTATGTAACTGAGAGCTTTATAAAGATTTCTTTTTTATATATAAATTTATTTATTTTAATTAGAGTTTAATTACTTTACAATATTGTATTCGTTTTGCCATACATGAATCCGCCATGGGTGTACACGTGTTCCCCATGCTGAATTCCCCTCCCACCTCCCTCCCTATGCCATCCCTCTGGGTCATCCCAGTGCACCAGCCCCAAGCATCCTGTATCATGCGTCGAACCTGGACTGGTGATTCGTTTCACATATGATATTATACATGTTTCAATGCCATTCTCCCAAATCATCCCACCCTTGCCCTCTCCCACAGAGTCCAAAAGACTGTTCTATACATCTGTGTCTCTTTTGCTGTCTCACATACAGGGTTATCATTCAGTTCAGTTCAGTCACTCACTGTATCCAAGACAGGTACCATCCAACTACCAGCAACACCTCATATAAACAACAAGCAAGACAAGAGCACAAACCAAGTCATCAGCAGACAAGCTTCCCACAGACACCTCAAAACACATCATCTCACATAGCTTTACCTATCAGAGGGAGAAAACACACGTTTTCCCACCAAAACACATGTACAATTACCTCTTAACATGAAGCCTACACAAACCACTGGATCAACCTCACCCACTGAAGGCAAAAATCAAAAGCAAGAGGAACTAAAACCCTATAGCCTGGGGAAAGGAGACTTAAAACATAGTAAGTCAGATAAAATGAAAAGACAGATAATCATGTAGGAAATGAAAGAAGATTAAAAACCCACAGGACCAAATAAACAATGAGGGAATAGGCAAACTGCCAGAAAGAGAATTCAGAGTAATGACAGTAAAGATGATCCAACATCTTGAAAATAGAATGGAAAAAAACATGCAAAACTCAGTGAACACATTTAACAATGACCTGGAAGAAATAAATAATTAATAAACAGTGCCAAACAATAAAATTATTGAAATTAAAAATACTCTAGAAAAAAACAATAGCAGAAAAACTGAGGCAGAAGAATTCATAAGTGAGCTGTAGTATAGAATAGTAGAAATAACTGTTGAATAACAGAATAAAGGTAAAAGAATGAAAAGAATTGAGGATAGTTTCAGAGACCTCTAGGACAATATTAAATGCACCAACATAAGGATTATAGGTTTCCAGAAAAAGAGAAAGAATAAAGGGTCTGAGAAAATTTTTGAAAAGATTATAGTCAAATCTGCAATGTGGGACAGCAAACAGTCTCTCAAGTCCAAGGAACTGCAGAGTCCCATACAGGATATTCTCAAGGAGAAATATGCTGAGACCATATTAATCAAAGTAAAACAAACAACGCCAACAAAACACAAAGAAAAAATACTAAATGCAGCAACGGAAAAGCAACAAGTATTATACAAGGGAAACACCATACTGTAAGCAGCTGATCTTTCAACAGAATCTCTGAAGATCAGAAGGGAATGGCAGAATATATTTAAACTGATGAAAGGGAAAACTCTACAACTGAGATTGCTGCTACTGCTGCTAAGTCGCTTCAGTCGTGTCCGACTCATCAAAGGCTTTGGCATAGTCAATAAAGCAGAAATAGATGTTTTTCTGGAACTCTCTTGCTTTTTCGATGATCCAGCGGATGTTGGCAGTTTGATCTCTGGCTCCTCTGCCTTTTCTAAAACCAGCTTGAATATCAGGGAGTTCACGGTTCACGTATTGCTGACGCCTGGCTTGGAGAATTTTGAGCATCATTACTATCTTTCTGAATTCCATATATATGCGTTGCTGCTGCTAAGTCGCTTCAGTCGTGTCCGACTCTGTGCGACCCCATAGATGGCAGCCTACCAGGCTCCCCTGTCCCTGGGATTCTCCAGGCAAGAACACTGGAGTGGGTTGCCATTTCCTTCTCCAATGCATGAAAGTGAAAAGTGAAAGTGAAGTCGCTCAGCCGTGTCTGACTCAGCGACCCCATGGACTACAGCCTACCAGGCTCCTCCCTCCATGGGATTTTCCAGGCAAGAGTACTGGAGTGGGGTGCCATTAGTATACTGTATTGGTGTTTTTCTTCCTGGCTTACTTCACTCTGTATAATAGGCTCCAGTTTCATCCACCTCATTAGAACTGATTAAAGATTTCTTAAAGTCGTATTCTTCAAGAATAAAGAGATTCATGAGGAAAGTGGTAAATATTGGTTCATTTGTGTATTCACAGTGCCTGACACACATAAAAGTCATTTTTAAGTGTTGTATATATAAAATCCTCCAATAAAATTGCCACTTTTTATTTTCGTTTCTAAAATAGCAAAGTTGACTATACTATTTCTCCTTTGGGGAATTAAGAAGAAATAAATGAGAGAATTAGATCTGCTATTTGTAAACTTGTTTTTAAAAGTTTTTAATTGAACTACTGGTATTACTTGTATCCACCTAGCTAAACTCTATACCAGTTCTTGTATACATTTGCAATAAAATTATCTTTACCTGGAACAAAATGCTTTTGTTGTATGCACAGAGAAAAAAGAGGACAGAACTGGGTTCTGGAAGTTGGACCAAACCACAGGGAGGTATTTGCTATTTTCTGTTTCCAGGCTTGGAAAGAATGGGAGGCAGTACCACTAATAGTAACTACAAGTCTGAGAACCTGCCAGGGAGAAATGACTTGATTGTCTACTCAGTTTAATACCACTACAAACATTTCATAGTGAACAACATTACATCCCTTTCGCAGGCCGGGAAACTGGGGTTTAGACTGGTGAAGGGTCTTGCTCTTATTCCCCAGTTTTCTTCTCCATGTTCCCCTAGGACACTGTTTGCTGGAGCAGCTGAGAACAGAGAAATTTGCAAAGAGGTTTCCTTCCCTTGGAGTTTAATTTGCAGAATGGAGACAAAGATACAGCATGGGAGGGGTCTCCAGGGATTTGTGAAAACAGAAGCAACTTTCCTTAGTCACATCAAAGAGAAGAGCAATGAGTGGCAGCAAGGAGTGGCAGAGAATAAAATTTCTCAGCCAAAAGCTAGACCTGACCCAACCATTGGTTTCTTTCTCAGGTGAGACCACTCCACTGACTCCCAATGACAGGTCTCTCCCCTCTTGGTCCAGCCCTCTCCCACACTTCTTCTCTGATGGATGAATGGTTTCTCTGTGTTATAATTTTTGTTTCTGGAAAACATTTTCTTTTTAATATTGATTGATTGATTGATATTATATATAACATGATTCATATATATATATATATATATACACACACACACACACACATACACACATATTCTTTGTTCAGATTCTTTTCCCTCATCAGTTAGTACAAAATATTGAGTATAGCTTCATTTGCTATACAGTAGATCTTGTGTTTATCTATTTGATAAACAGTAGGGTGAATATATTACTCTCAGAATTCTAATTTATCCCTCCCCCAGTTTTCCCCTTTGGTAACCATAAATTTGTTTTCTATGTCTGTGAGTCTGTGTCTGTTTTATAAATAAGTTCACTTGTATCATTTTCTAGATTCCACATATAAGTGATATGATATTTGTCTTTGACTTACTTCACTTTAGTATGATAGTCTCTAGGTCCAACCATGTTGCTGCAAATGACATTATTTCATTCTTTTTATGGCTGAGTAGTATTCCATTGTGAATGTGTAGCACATTTTTGTCCACTCATCTGGATAAATTGTAAACTCAAACAAAAAGGTTAAATTTTTGCTCACTATTTTTCTGATAGCTATCAGCAAGTGGTCAAAAAATAAAAACATATTCTCAAGCATTGCAGCTACTAAAAAGAATAATTGACCAGCTATATACAACACAGAGACAGAACCAAACTTCAGCTCAGTACAGTCACTCAGTCATGTTCGACTCCATGAACAGCAGCACGCTAGCCTTCCGTGTCCATCACTAACTACTGGAGCTTGCTCAAACACATTTCCATTGAGTCAGTGATGCCATCCAACCATCTCATCATCTGTCATCCTCCTCTTCTCCCACCTTCAATCTTTCCAAGCATCAGGGTCTTTTCCTGTGAGTCAGTTCTTCACATTAGGTGGCCAAAGTATTGGAGTTTCAGCTTCAGCATCAGGCTTCCAAAGAATATTCAGGACTGATTTCCCTTAGGATTGACCGGTTTAATCTCCTTGCAGTCCAAGGGACTCAAGAGTCTTCTCCAACACCATAGTTCAAAAGCATCAATTCTTTGGCACTCAGCTTTCTTTATAGTCTAACTTGCAGTACATACATGACTACTAGGAAAACCATAGCTTTGACTAGATGGACCTTTGATGGCAAAGTAATATCTCTGCTTTTTAATATGCTATCTAGGTTGATCATAGCTTTTCTTCCAAGAAGTAAGTGTCTTTTAATTTCATGGCTGCAGTCACCATCTGCAGTGATTTTTGGAGCCCGCCAAAATAAAGTCTCTCACTTGGCTAAGTACAAAAACAAAGACACAAACATAAACACTCAGCACCAAAAAAGAAAAAAGGAAATTCATCATATTACATCATCTTTGATTTAAACAGCCCATGACACTGATGTATATTCTTCAATAGATTGCCCCACCAGCGGGATTTCTTCTCCAACCCCAAAAAACAAAAGAAGGAAAAGAGATCCATAAGTCTCAGAATGAAAAGGGTAGGAGAATGAGTGAAGTGTCGTTCTTTTCATCTTTTCTATGGTGGATCCCTAAGCTCCCAATCAGGCCTGAGCTAGGCAGGGGCCATGTGAAAATTTTGGATTGGCTGGGATATCTAAGCTGTGACCTGTGTCAGGCTGAATCATAGCTTAGCTGAAAGCTCGTCTTTATTAACTAAATGGGATGAGACTTAACCTAAAGCTGCCCAGACAGCTCTGGTATGTCTATCTCCATAAAACATAGAGATTTTCTAGGAGTGAATGTAGTCCCAGCTAAACATAAAGCTGTTTCTTGGCTATAGGCAATCAAGTTTCACCTGATCACTCTGTAGGTAAAATAAATACTAACCTAACAGAGTTCCCTGGAGAAGGCAATGGCACCCCACTCCAGTACTCTTGCCTGGAAAATCCCATGGACAGAGGAGCCTTGCAGGCTGCAGTCCATGGGGTCTCTAAGAGTTGAACACGACTGAGTGACTTCCCTTTCGTTTTTCACTTTCATGCATTGGAGAAGGAAATGGCAACCCACTCCAGTGTTCTTGCCTGGAGAATCCCAGGGATGGCAGAGCCTGGTGGGCTGCCGTCTGTAGGGTCGCACACAGTTGGACACAACTGAAGCGACTTAGCAGCAGCAACAGAGTTCCCAGGGCTTCCCAGGTAGCACTAGTGGTAAAGAACCCACCTGCCAATGCAGGAGACCTAAGAAACACAGGTTTGATCCCCAGGTCAAGAAGATTCCCTGAAGGAAGAAATGGCAACCCACTCTAGTATTCTTGCCTGGAGAATCCCCCTGGACAGAGAAGCCTGGAGGGCTATGGTCCACAGGGTCACAAAGAGTTGGACATGACTAAAGCAACTGAGCCGGCATGCATAACAGATTTCACATGGTAGAATAGAATAATTGCCAATTATATAGACAACCTCAGATATGCAGAGGATATCACTCTAATGGCAGAAAGTGAAGAGGAACCAAAGAGCCTCTTGATGGAGGTGAAAAGCTGGCTTAAAACTCAATATGCAAAAAACTAAGATCATGGCATCCTGACCTTCATGGCAGATAGATGAGAGAAAAGTGAAAACAGTGACAGATTTTATTTTCTTGGGCTCCAAAATCATGGCAGATGGTGACTGCAGCCATGAAATTAAAAAACGTTTACTCCTTGGAAGGAAAGCTATACCACACAGAGAAAATGTGTTAAAAAGTGCTGGGAGCCAGTGTGAGGAACTCCACCCATGGCAAAGGTCATGAGGAAGGAGGCTTCGGCATACGCAAAGGCGGGATTGAGCCTCAGGAGACCCCCTGTTCCCGAGCATCTACCCCCCAAACCAGAGTGCCTACTTTACTGTTTTATGCTCTCACCTACACCTCTGACTTTACGGGGGGCTCTCCCCCACCACCACCTCTCTCAGAGAAGGAGTTAACTTGTGGTTCCAATTAATAAAAATTCCTGGGCGTGACAAGAGTGTTTCAACTTACAAACTCCTCTGAAGTTTCTCTAGCCTGCCTGAGCAGGTTTGTCAGGCCACATGTGATTGTTTACAGCCTCCCAACTGTGAGAGGCACAAGATGCTTTAAACTTTCTATATACAGATTCTTTTGAGAAGTTACAAAATTATTAGTATAGTATAGTGGGTTGATTAGAAATTGTATTGGTGAAGGGTTTTTCATTTGTTGAGCCAATATTTGCTGCTAAATCTCCATATTCCCTACCCTTATAATGAATATAACTAGCATATAGGAGAAATAAGTATTAACCTTTAAGATTAATCTTGTTAAACCTTAGGCTAAGTAAATTCCTTTCTTGATTGTAACCCACTACACCCTCACCCTATAAAAATGCAACTTTATTTGGAGGGTGGCACCTGGTTTAAGAAAAAATCACCCTTGGAAAAAATAAGTTTTCTGGTTGACTGACCGTTATCAGAAAGGGCCATAAAATGTCAGCAGGCCTCATGGCCAGAAGATGATGTAAAACCCCTAAGACCTTTGTATAATTTTATATGAAGCAACTGATTGTGACAAGGGTCAGGTCTGCTGACCCTGTGTGACTCTGTATTCATCCCTATGTATAACAAAAAGTATATAAGCAAAACTGACAAATAAAGAAAACGGATCAGTTTCTGGAAAGACTGATTCCCCCGTGTCGTTCTTTCTTGTTCCCCGTTTTTCTGGCTGAATTCCCATCTGGAGTGTGAGTGCTCGCCATGTCTACTTACTTGCCCTGGCTTCTAAGATCCGTGAGAGAGGGAACCCAAGGCAGGGCACCCTCTGATATTCAAACGGGCGCCAGTGGCCCAAAATAGATAGTGCAAATTCCTTGTCTTGGAGTTTTATTGGTATCCCACGTAAACCAAGTTATTCAGCCTCTTTTTCTCCACTAATATTTCCTACTACACTATCCGTTTCTAATCTCTCTATATATCTGTAATTAAATAAGTTTTTTCCTAGGATGCCAATTCCATCTCCCCTTCGAATTACCCTGAATCCACCAGGGCTGGACGCCGGCAAAAAAGCATTGATATCACTTTGCCTACAAAGGTGCATGTAGTCAAAGCTATGGTTTTTCCCATAGTCATGTATGTATGTGAGAGTTGGAACATAAAGAAGATTGAGTGCTGAAGAATTGATGCTTTTGAATTGTGGTGCTAGAGAAGACTCTTGAGAGTCCCTTGGACAGCAAAGAGATATAACTGGTCAACTCTAAAGGAAATCAACACTGCGTGTTCATGGGAAGGACTGAGAGTGAAGCTGAAGCTCCTATTTTTTGGCTACCTGATGATGCAAAGAGCCAACTCATTGAAAAAGACCCTAATTCTGGGAAAGATTAAAGGCAGGAGGAGAAGGGAGTGGCAGTGGTTGAGAAGGTTAGACAGCATCACTGACTCAATGGACATGAGTTTGAGCAAACTCTGGGAGATAGTGAAGGACAGGGAAGCCTGGTGTGCTGCAGTCCATGGGGTTGCAAAGAGCCAGACACAACTTAGTGACTAAAAAATGAACAACAGACGATAGAATGCAAGAGACAACAAAAGCTGAAGGGCTGTGGAGTGAATCTTTGTAAGGTAAGAATAGTAACAATGAGATTTAGACGGGTCTTTACAGAAAAAAAAAATTCAATAAAAAAGACAAAGCAGGCCAAGTAACTTCCAGTGGGAGATTAAGTTGAACGAGAGTGTGGAGGTGGGAAAACACCAGGTACTCATGGGGGAACCGCCACAGGTCAACAGGTAGTGCAGAGTGAGCAGCAGAGGTTAAAACAGAAAGTGTGAACTGACTCTAAGGGGTTTCCTCAGAAGCCACTTTATTCTGCATGACACTAGTCTGACAGAGGCCTATTTTTTTCTATGTCCCTCTATCTCCATCTCCGTGTCTTCCCAGCTCTTCTTTCAATCACCTTCTCTCAGCCCTCCGAACTAATCTGTCCTATCTGTATATCAGCCTCCAACTGAAAACTCCATGAATTTGGTGGGTAAAACATGTTTTATTGTTTTTGTGAAAATAAAACCAGTCATATAAGGAACTCTGCTCAATATTGTACAACAACCTAAATGGAAAAAGAATTTGAAAAAAAGAATAAATACATGTATATGTATAACTGAATCACTTTGCTGCACACCTGAAACTAACACATTGTTAATCAACAATACTCAATATAAAATAAAATAGCCAGGACATAGAAGCAGCCTAAATGCCATCAACAGAGGAATGGCTAAATAAGATGTGGTACATATACAAAATGGAATATTTGTTTTGCTGTTTGTTAATTAGTAACTAAGTCATGTTCAACTTTTTTGTGATCCCATGAACTGTAGCCATGAGACCAGACTCTTCTGTTTATGGGATTTTCCAGGCAAGAATATTGGGGTGAGTTGCCATTTCCTTCTCCAGCAGATCTTCTTGATCCAGGGATCAAACCCTTGCCTTTTGCATTGGTGGCCGACTCTTTACCACTGAGCTACCGAGGAAGCCCCAAATGGAATATTACTCAGCCACAAAAAGGAACAAAATTGTGCCATTTGCAGACATGTGGATGGACCTAGAGTCTGTCATACACAGTGAAGTAAGTCAAAGAGAAAAACAACTTTTGTATAATATCACTTATATGTGGAACCCACAAAAATGATACAGATGAACTTATTTGCAAAGCAGAAATAGAGACAGACATAGAGAACAAATGTATGGATACAAATAGGGAAAAGGGATGGTGGTATAATTTAAAAGATTGGGATTGACATATACATACTACTATGTATAAAATAGATAACTAATGATAAACTACTGTATATCACAAGAACTCTACTCAGTGCTCTATGGTGGCCTAAATGAGTGAAAGTGAAAGTCGCTCAGTCATGTCTGACTCTTTGCAACCCCATGGACTGTATAGTCCATGGAATTCTTCAGGCCAGAATATTGGAATGGGTAGCCTTTCCCTTCTCCAGGGGATCTTCCCAACCCAGGGATCAAACCCAGGTCTCCCACATTGCAGACAGATTCTTTACCAGCTGAGCCACCAGGGAAGCAAAAGAAGTATGTGTATACATATAGCTGATCACTTTACTGTACAGAAGAAACTGACACAACATTGTAAACTATACTCCAATAAAAATTAATTTTAAAAATAAAATGAAAGACTAAAAAACAATCATATACCAAAGAATTAAAAGAAAGACAGAAATTAATGGCCTGGTCATTTGATTCCCAATGAACTGGTCATTTTGAAAATTCATCTACTTCAATGGGACATAAAGCAAAAATCAAAGTGGCTATTTAAATTATCATCCAACCTGGGACACCCCTGAGGGTGAAAGGAAGTGCTGTCCATGATTATACTGGGATGACAGAATAATAATTGGACCACAGAAAACTGGGAAGGGCAGTAAACTCGCAGAAATATCCGACAGAGTATGGGAAGACATGCAGCTTCCACACTATCCTCTGACTTTAGTGATGGTAGGCGCTCTTCTTTCCTTCTCACTTGGTTATAAAACTTAAAGGCCAGGACTGTGTTAAGTCTTCACTTTTGATTCAAGCACAGCTCACCAAGCTCTTGCATATCATTGGCCCTCAGTCAGTGTGGGCTGATTTTATGGGACAGGTAAAGAGCAAGTGTGGATGGCAGGGAGACAGTCACAGGCGGGGATTCCATGTGGACCCTGCAGGTCACAGAGTAACCGCTGATATATGTTTGTGGTGGGAGTAGAACACCAAGGAATTTGCCCCTCACTCCTGTGCCCTGGCTGCCCTGTGCCCCTCTCATGATCAAGGTTCCTCACACTGTCCCCCTGCCCCTTCTTCTGGTCCTGTCCCCAAGCTCCCTGTTTGAGTTTCTTTAATTGCAAGCTTGGGAGCTCCTATTCTTGGGTTGGAGTTTGAGGGCTCTCCTGGGAGGGGACAGTTTGTAACTTCCTCACTCAGGTTCTGTGTTAAGTACCTCACGGGCAATGGGAGACAGTTCTGCAATGCAGCCTGGGAGGCAACCTATGGCAGGTGTACAGACATCAGAGGGTGAGCTCAGATACACAGATCCTGACTCTGTTTCCATCTGCCCAACACCATCTCCTCGACTAAGTCCATTTTCCCCTTTCCTTTTTGCTGAGCGGAGACTGTTGTCTGTCTGAGCCTCACTGTCTAAGCTACAAAATTGCTTGGAGCCTGAGGGTGACAAGGACACCCACAGCCTGGCCAAGAGGTTGGTGGAGGCTGAGGAAGGAGGTCAGAACTGGGGGGCTCCTCCCTGTCCTCTCTGACTTCATAACTGCAAACATACAAGAGGAGGACAATAAAATGAATTTGATGCTGAAATCTCCACAGGGGACCTGCTGAATACTTTTTCTTCCACGGAATCCACTTGAAGGTTAGTGAGGGTCTTTCTCCTGTCACCCACCCCTATCTTTCTTGCAGTTTCTGTTGTTGATTGCTACCTTTTTTGCCCCACTTTTACTTTCTTATCAGAATTTCTTCATCTTATTGTTTCCTCAAGCAGAGGTGACTTTTTTATTTTTTAAAGGAGGGTAGGCACTCACTCGGAGAGGGCAATGGCACCCCACTCCAGTACTCTTGCCTGGAAAATCCCAGGGATGGAGAAGCCTGGTAGGCTGGAGTCCATGGGGTCACGAAGACTCGGACACGACTGAACGACTTCACTTTCACTTTTCACTTTCACGCATTGGAGAAGGAAATGGCAACCCACTCCAGTGTTCTTGCGTGGAGAATCCTAGGGACGGGGAAGACTGGTGGGCTGCCATCTATGGGGTCGCACAGAGTCAGACAAGACTGAAGCGACTTAGTAGCAGCAGCAGCAGCAGGCATTCACTATGTAATAGTATGTCTTTCCTCATCCTTTTTTTCTAGTTTTCTTTCTTTGGTCTGCTTCTCTTTTTCTTTCCTTGATTTCTCATTGTTTTTTCCATTTTCTCTTTCTGTCTGGATTGGGGTGCTCAGCAAAGTGTTCCTAAGTGGAAGAGTGGTCTAAAGCAGGAAGACAAAAGAGTAGGGGAAACAGGCTGAAGGGGAGAGCTGGTATGAGACATAGAGTCAACCCATCCCTGAAAGGATACCACAGACACAAGATTTCTGCTTTACAGTGTCATTTCTAGGAAGAAAAGTAAAGACAGTAACTAAAATCCCAGGGAAAGGATTTTTCTATTTTAAAGAAATTTAACACAGAGAGAAAAGGGTGAAGTTAAAGAGCAGAAAAAGATAAGCATGAGAGGTGCTACACTAGCTTCTTGAGGGACCTGCATATTATAATTAATCATTCAACAGTACTTACTGAGAACATAATATATGCCAGTCACTATGCTAGAAACCAGAGATCACCCCGTTAGAAAAAGTGGCATAAAGAACATAGGTCTTAGTTGGAGAAGAGGTAAACAAACAAACAAATCCATATGAATAAACTGTAGCACAGCCAAGCCATTGTCATATCATAAGCACAAGAGTGACATCATCTTGAGTGACTTTAGTGACAGATGATGGTTTAACCCTCTGATTGTTGAGTGGAGAAAGAAAGACATCTTATGCAACCTAAGAAGTGCATTCTTGGGTCAATGAATGTAATATGGGAGGCTGCAGAGAAAGGGATCACCTGGTGTATGAGGGCCATCAGGGCATCTTCATAGCAGAAGAAAATCTGAGCTGAACCCTGAAAAACAACGTTTTTTCAGAGGAAGAATTTGAAGGAAGATATGACAGATGAATGGAACAGCATGTGTAAAATCAAAAGGGGCAAAGAAAAGTAGTGTTAGGCAAGCTGCAGGTGTAAGTTCAGGTGGAGTGTAAGGTTCGCCTAAGAGGTGGTATAGCACAAAAAGCTGAAAAGGGAAGGCAAACCACATAGGTCTTTAGCGGGATAGAAGGGGATCTCTGCTCACAGTCTTGAGGAATGAAGTGATCACAGAGAGGTACACTGTGAAGTGCCTGCGGCTTGTGGTGACAAAGAGGCACTCAGGTTGGAGATGTTGTATGAATGCTGGCAAAACTGTGATACTCAGAAGACAGTGGAAATGCAAGGGATGAAAGCCGAGGCCAGGGATGTAAAAAGCAAGAGTCTCCATTAAGGGCACATTGACAGAAACAGGAAAGGGATTAGATTAGGGTGCATAGTGCATCCAACATGGGTCATTTTGAGCTTGAATAATTGGGACAGTGGTATTATTTTAAAGAAATAAAATAAGAGAAGGAGATATTACTTTTTTTAGGATATGCAGATGGGAGTAACTGTTGGGTTGTTTATTGTTTGAGTATCAGGAATTGTATACATTCTGCAGGGAACTGGAAATCTAGGGTTGGGAATGGGGATGAGGGTTGGGGATTCAGTAGAAATTTTGGTGTCCATTGGAGAGACAGGCAGGCAGATGGATTCTTGACTCTTCCACCTCACCCTTCTGATCATCACCCCAGTGTATTTCCCCAAGGTTTCACAGGGTCATAAATGTAAATGTAATTTCACTTAGGTTGGGGGAATTCTGTTTATACTAACCAACTCACAATATGGGAATTTAATAACCATAAGTGATCATGCATTCATCTGTGATGAGAACTATATCTGACAGGAAACAAGTACTGCTCTTGAGCAAAAGGATCTCCTTTTCTTAGAGACCGTATTATGGATCTGAAGGATGCTGGGTAAACAAAGAATAAGAGAAAGGTGAAAATAGAAGCTCCTAAATAATTTTTCCAAGATTAGACAGCTTCTCCTTGTGAAGACATTTTTGCTCAAAAACAGCATGATATGATTTAAATTTTCCAGAATCATGATATGATTTTAATTTTCATGTTTGGTTTTGCATTTACTAGCCATGCAAACTTGGGCAATCCAGCCAATTCCTCAATTTTCTCAACTGTAAAAGAGGGTCTATTTTAATAAAATCACTGTACCTTCATTGCAGGATCACTATGAGGGCAAATGAAAAATGAATATGAGTGCTGTGGGATGCAACAGATTAATTTATTTTTACTGTTTGTGAATAGCCTGGCACTAGATCCAGACAAAGAGCCTTTTTCTTCTCAGCAGGTGAGAGATAGATGGACAAACTCAACGTCTTTGATTCTTTATTTTCTAGAAAAGTTGCAGACCACCATTCTTCTTAATGAAGAGATCATTTGTTAAAATTAATGAGTCTAAATTATTTATATCAGTGGTCAAGATTTGAGATGGACTGTGAAAGGCTAAGGTACATAGCCTCTAAAATGGTCTCATTGGTCCTTGATTCATAATATTCATGCCTTGTGTATAGCTCTCCCAGTAACTTGGAGCTAGATTTAGTGATTCACCTATAATGAATAGAATTCAGCAGCACTCTTGGAATGTCACTTCTAATATTAGGTTATATTCTACCCAACTCCAGTACTCTTGCCTGGAAAATCCCATGGACAGAGGAACATGGTAGGCTGCAGTTCATGGGGTCACAAAGATTCGGACACGACTAAGTGACTTCACTTTCACTTTTCACTTTCATGCATTGGAGAAGGAAATGGCAACACACTCCAGTGTTGTGCCTGGAGAATCCCAGGGATGACAGAGCCTGGTGGGCTGCTGTCTATGGGGTTGTACAGAGTTGGACACGACTGAAGCGACTTAGCAGCAGCAGTAGCAGTAGCAGGGTGCTTGTAGTCACTCTCTTGCACCACTCACCCTGGAAGAAACCAACTGTCACATTGTGAAATAGCCCTGTAAAGAGACAGCAAGACTTCACACAGTTACATGGGTGATCTTGGAGTGGACCCACCTCAAGACATATCTTGTTGCTCTTATTGTTCACTCGCTAAGTCATGTCTGACTCTTTGTGACTCTTTGTGACTGCAGCATGCCAGGCTTCCCTGTCCTCCATGATTTCCTGGAGTTTGCTCAGATTTGTGTCCACTGAGTCATTGATGCCATCTAATCCTCTCATCCTCTGTCATCCCCTTCTCCTTTTGCCTTCAATCTTACTCAGCATCAGGGTCTTTTCCAATGATTCAGCACTTTGCAACAGATGGCCAAAGTATTGGAGCTTCAGCTTCAGTCCTTCCAATGAATATTTAGAACTGTTTTCCTTTAGGATTGAGTAGTTTCATCTCCTTGCTGTCCAAAGGACTCTCAAGAGTCTTTTCCAGCATCACAGTTCAAACTTAGACAGTGTAATAAAAAGCAGAGACATCACTTCACTGACAAATGTCTGCATAGTTAAAGCTATGATTTGTCCAGTAGTCATGTATGGAGGTGAGTTGGATCATGAAGAAGTCAGAACATTGAAGAAGTGATGCTTTTGAATTGTGGTGCTGGAGAAGACTCTTGAGAGTCCCTTGGACTGCAAGGGTATCCAACCAGTCAATCCTAAAGGAAATTAATCCTGAATATTCATTGGAAGGACTGATGCTGAAGCTGAAGTTCCAATACTTTGGCCACCTGATGTGAAGAGCTGACTCATTGGAAAAGAGCCTGATGATGAGAAAGACCGAAGGCAGGAGGAGAAGGAGACGTTAGAGGATGAGATGGTTTGACGGTATCATTGACTCAATGGACAAGAGTTTGAGCAAATTCTGGGAGACAGTGAAGAACAGGGAAGCTTGGTGTGCTGCAGTCCATGGGGTAACAAAGAGTCAGATATGGCTGAGTGGCTGAACAACAACAAAAAAGGTTTATCCTAGTTTTCCTTGCAAGGAGCAAGCGTCTTTTAATTTCATGGCTGCAGTCACCATCTGCAGTGATTTTGGGGCCAAAGAAAATAAAATCTGTCACTGTTTTCACTTTTTCCCTTTCTATTTGCCATGAAATGATGGGACCAGATGCCACAATCTTAATTTTTTGAATGTTGAGCTTCAAGCTAGCTTTTTCACTCTCCTCTTTCACCCTCAAGAAACTCTTTAGTTCCTCTTCACTTTCTACCATTAGAGTTGTACCATCTGCATATCTGAGGTTGTTGATATTTCTCCTGGCAATCTTGATTCCAGCTTGTGATGCATCTAGTCTGACATTCCACATGATGTATTCTGCATATAAGTTAAATAAGCTGAGTGACAATATAGAGACTTGTCATACTCCTCTCCCAATTTTGAGCCAGTAAGTTGTTCCATGTGTGGTTCTAACTGTTGCTTCTTAACCCACATATAGGTCTCTCAGGAGACAGATTAAGGTGGTCTGGTATTCCCATCTCTTTAAGAATTTCCACAGTTTATTGTGATCCACACCATCAAAGGCTTTAGTGTAGTCAATGAAGCAGAAGTAGATGTTTTTCAGGAACTTCCTTGCTTTCTCCATGATTCAATGAATTTTGGCACTTTGACCTCTGGTTCCTCTGCCTTTTCTAAACCCAGCTTGTACATCTGGAATTTCTCAGTTCACATAGCACTGAAGCATAGCTTGAAGGATTTTGAGCATAACCTTGCTAGTGTGTGAAATGAGTACAATTGCACATTGGTTTGAACATCTTTGACATTGCCCTTCTTTGGGACTGGAATGAAAACTGACCTCTTCCAATACTGTGGTCACTGCTGAGTTTTCCATATTTTCTGACACTGAGTGCAGCACTTTAGCAGCAGCATCTTTTAGGATTTTATCAGCTGGAATTTCATCATCTCCTCTAGCTTTGTTCATAGGAATGCTTCCTAAGGCCCTCTTGACTTCACGTGCCAGGATGTCTGGTTCTAGGTGAGTGACCACACCTTTATGGCTATCTGGGTCATTAAGACCTTTTTTGTATAGTTCTTCTGTGTATTCTTGCCACCTCTTCTTAGTTTCTTCTGCTTCTGTTAGGCCCTTACCATTTGTGTACTTTATTATGCCCATCCTTGCATGAAATGTTCCCTTGATAGCTCCAGTTTTCTTGAAGAGATCTCTAGTCTTTCCCACTGTATTACTTTCCTCTGTTTCTTTGCATTGTTTATTTAAGAAGGCCTTATCTCTCCTTGCTGTTCTCTGGAACTCTACATTCAGTTGAATATATCTTTCCCTTTCTCCCTTGCTTTTTGCTTCTCTTCTTTCCTTAGTTATTTGTAAAGCTTCCTCAGACAACCACTTTGCCTTCTTGCATTTGTTTTTATTTGGGCATGGTTTTGGTCACTGCCTCCTGTACAACGTTACATACTTCCATCCATAGTTCTTCTGGCACTCTCTCTACCATATCTCATCCCTTGAATCTATTCATTACCTCCACTGTATAATTATAAGGGGATTGATTTAGGTCATACCTGAATGGCCTAGTGGTTTTCTCTACTTTCTTTAATTTAAACCTGAATTTGGTAATAAGGAACTCATGATCTGAGCTACAGTCAGCTGCAAGTCTTATTTTTGCTGACTGTATAGAGCTTCTCAATCTTCAGCTGCAAAGAATATAATCAATCTGATTTCAGTATTGACCATCTGGTGATGTCTATGTGTAGAGTCGTCTCTTGGGTTGTTTGAAAAGGGTGTTTGCTATGACCAGTGGGTTCTCTTGCCAAACCTCTGATAGCCTTTGTCCTGCTTCATTTTGTGCTCCAAGGCCAAAACTTACCAGTTATTCAGGGTATCTTTTGACTTCCTACTTTGCATCCTTATGATGAAAAGGGCACCTTTTTGTGTGTGTTAGTTCTAGAAGGTGTTGTCAGTCTTCATAGAACTGGTCAACTTCAGCTTCTTTGGCATTAGTGGTTGAGGCATAGACTTGGATTACTGTAATGTTGAATGGTTCGCCTTGGAAACGAACTGAGATTATTCTGTCACTTTTGAGACTGCACCTAAGTACTGCATTTTGGACTCTTGTTGACTATGAGAGCTACTGCATTTCTTCTAAGGGATTTTTGCCCACAGTAGTTGATGTACTGGTCATCTGAATTAAATCCGCCCATGCTTGTACATTTTAGTTCACTGATTCCTAAGATGTTAATGTCACTCTTGCCATCGCCTGCTTGACCACTTTCAATTTACCTTAATTCATGGACCTAACATTCCAGATTCCTATGCAATATTGCTCTTTACAGAATCAGGCTTTACTTTTACCACCACACACATCCACAGCTGAATATCATTCCCACTTTAGCCTAGCCACTTCATTCTTTCTGGATCTATTAGTAACTGCTGTCAGTTCTTCCCTAGTAGTATACTGGACACTTTCTGACCTGGGGAGCTCATCTTCTGATGTCATATATTTTTGCCTTTTCATACTGTCCATGGGGTTCTCCAGACACAAATACTGGACTCAGTTGCCATTTCCTTCTGCAGTGGACCATATTTTGTCAGAACTCTTCACTATGACCCATCTGTCTTGGGTGGCCCTGCATGGCATGGCTCATAGCTTCACTGAGTTATGCAAGCCCGTTTGTGATGACTAGGCTGTGCTCTATGAAGGGGCTTGCCGCATCCAGCACAGCGGGTGAGAAAGATGTGAAACCGAGCGAGCGTGTAAGGAAAAGACAGACACGTATAATTTGGCATGAGGGAGTCAGAAGGCCCTCCTGCTCCCCATGGCAGCAAGACCAGATGGCCCCTTTCAGCCCGCACTTTTATTGACAGAAATCACGTGAGATCATTAGGAAATAGCTATACTGGGGAGTTTGATCAGCACCATAATGCGGGAGTAAAGTTAAGGTTCTGCTGTTAATCAGGAACATCTTGCTTTGTCTCTATGGGAACAGACGTAGGGGCAGGCAGTGAAGCGCAGAGAGCACGTCCCACCCCAAGTATGTCCTTTTGGCATGCTTACTAGGACAGTCAGGAGGGTGCAGTTTGCTGCACCCTCAAGTCATGGAGCAGGTTCTGGTCTCTGCTCCATCAGGCTGAAACAGCAGCTTTTATCTTTCATTTATCTGTAATACTTTTGATATATTCATCAAATCTGAATGACAGCCTGTCCAAGTAGTGTATTCTTGGTGAAGGTTTTAACCTTTCATCACTTTAAATATAGCATGCTGCTCCCTTCTGGCCTGTAAAGTTTCTGCTGAAAGTCAGCAGATAGCCTAATGGGAGTTCCCTTATATGTAACATGTTGCTTTTTCCTTGCTGCTTTTAATATTCTCTCTTTATCCTTAATTTTTCCCATTTTAATTACAATGTGTCATGGAGTGGTCCTCTTTGGATTGATTGTATTAGGGATCCTTTGTGCTTCCTGTACTTGGATGTCTGTTTCCTTTCTAAGATTAGGGAAGTTTTCAGCTATTATATCTTCAAATATGTCCTCTACACTTTTTTCTCTTCTGGGGTTAGTACTGGCTCATTTGAGGGAGAACTGGATTCTGAGATGGTTGTAGGGCAGGGATCTAGTGGATCCTGGATCTAATGTTAGCTTGTTTTGCTGTAGGGTCAGTTTCTGACATGGTTGGCTGTGGGTTCTTTTTTTTCTCATAGTGGTATATATTTAATGGTGTCTATGATTAGTTATTATAATTTTTAATTTATTTTAATTGGATGCTAATTACTTTACAATATTGTAGTGGTTTTTGCCATACATTGACATGAATCAGCCATGGGTGTACATGAGTCCCCCATCCTGAAACCCCTCCCACCTCCCTCCCCATCCCATCCCTCAGGGTTGTCCCAGTGCACTCATTTTGAGTGCCCTGTTTCATGCATCAAACTTGGACTGGTGATCTAGTTAACATATGATGATATACATGGTTCAATGCTATTCTCACAAATCATCCCACCTTCGCCTTCTGCCATAGAGTCCAAAAGTCTGTTCTTTATATCTGTGTCTCTTTTGCTGTTTTGCATATAGGGTTTTCATTACCATATTTACAAATTCTATATATATATGTGCATTAATATACTGCATTGGTGTTTTTCTTCCTGACTTACTTCACTCTGTATAATAGGCTCCAGTTTCATCCACCACATTAGAACTGATTCAAATGCATTCTTTTTAATAGCTGAATAATATTCCATTATGTATACGTACCACAACTTTCTTATCCATTTATCTGCCAATGGACATCTAGATTGCTTCCATGTCCTAGCTATTGTAAATAGTAATGTGATAAACATTGAGATGTATGTATTTCTTTCAATTCTGGTTTCCTCAGTGTGTATGCCCAGCAGTGGGATTGCTGGGTTATATGGTAGTTCTATTTCCAGTTTTTTAAGGAATCTC
Source organism: Cephalophus harveyi (assembly GCA_006410635.1). Classification (NCBI taxonomy): domain Eukaryota; kingdom Metazoa; phylum Chordata; class Mammalia; order Artiodactyla; family Bovidae; genus Cephalophus; species Cephalophus harveyi. The sequence continues at coordinate 652,415 of SJYT01082292.1, forward strand.
CACACTGTTCTTCACAGTGGCTGTACTAGTTTGTATTCCTACCAACAGTGTAAGAGGGTTCCCTTTTCTCCCCACCCTCTCCAGCATTTACTGTTTGTAGACTTTTTGATAGCTGCCATTCTGACCAGCATGAGATGGTACCTCATTGTGGTTTTGATTTGCATTTCTCTGATAATGAATGACGTTGAGCATCTTTTCATATGTTTGTTAGCCACCTGTATGTCTTCTTTGGAGAAATGTCTGTTTAGCCCTTTGGCCCATTTTTTGATTGGGTCATTTATTTTTCTGGTATTGAGCTGCAAATCACTGCAGATGGTGACAGCAGCCATGAAATTAAAAGACACTCCTTGGAAGAAAAGTTATGACCAACCTAGATAGCATATTCAAAAGCAGAGACATTACTTTGCCAACAAAGGTCCGTCTAGTCAAGGCTATGGTTTTTCCTGTGGTCATGTATGGATGTGAGAGTTGGATTGTGAAGAAATCCGAGTGCCGAAGAATTGATGCTTTTGAACTGTGGTGTTGGAGAAGACTCTTGAGAGTCCCTTGGACTGCAAGGAGATCCAACCAGTCTATTCTGAAGGAGATCAGCCCTGGAATTTCTTTGGAGGGAATGATGCTAAAGCTGAAACTCCAGTACTTTGGCCACCTCATGCAAAGAGTTGACTCATTGGAAAAGACTCTGATGCTGAGAGGGATTGGGGGCAGGAGGAGAAGGGGATGACAGAGAATGAGATGGCTGGATGGCATCACTGACTTGATGGATGTGAGTCCGAGTGAACTCTGGGAGTTGGTGATGGACAGGGATGCCTGGTGTGCTATGACTCGTGGGGTCACAAAGAGTCGGACATGACTGAGCAACTGAACTAAACTGAACTGAACTGAGCTCTTTGTGTATTTTTGAGATTAATTCTTTGTCAGTTGCTTTGTTTGCTATTATTTTCTCCCATTCTGAAGGCTGTCCTTTCACCTTGCTTATAGTTTCTTCATTAAGCAAAAGCTTTTAAGTTTAATTAGGTCCCATTTTTTCATTTTTGCTTCTATTTCCATTACTCTGGGAGGTGGGTTATAGAGGGTCCTGCTGTGATTTATGTCAGAGAATGTTTTGCCTATGTTTTCTTCTAGGAATTTTATAATTTCTGGTCTTACATTTAGATCTTTAACCCATTTTGAGTTTATTTTTGTGTATGGTGTTAGAAAGTGTTCTGGTTTCATTCTTTCACAGATGGTTGACCAGTTTTCCAGTGAAATTATTTGTTCTAGTTCTGTGAAAAATACCATTGGTAGCCTGATAGGGATTGCATTGAATCTATAGATTGCTTTAGGTAGTATAATCATTTTCACTATATTGATTCTTCTGATCCATGAACATGGTATATTTCTCCATCGATTTTGTCATCTTTGATTTCTTTAATCAGTGTTTTATAGTTTTCTATATATAGTTCTTTTATTTCTTTAGGTAGATATATTCCTAAGTATTTTATTTTTTTCATTGCAATGGTGAATGGAATTGTTTCCTTAATTTCTCTTTCTGTTTTCTCATTGTTCGTGTATAGGAATGCAAGGAATTTCTGTGAATTAATTTTATATCCTACAACTTTACTATATTCATTGATTAGCTCTAGTAATTTTTGGGTGGTGTCTTTAGGGTTTTCTATGTAGAGGATTATGTCATCTGCAAACAGTGAGAGTTTTACTTCTTCTTTTCCGATCTGGATTCCTTTCATTTCTTTTTCTTCTCTGATTGCAAATGGTGAATGGAATTGTTTCCTTAATTTCTCTTTCTGTTTTCTCATTGTTCGTGTATAGGAATGCAAGGAATTTCTGTGAATTAATTTTATATCCTACAACTTTACTATATTCATTGATTAGCTCTAGTAATTTTTGGGTGGTGTCTTTAGGGTTTTCTATGTAGAGGATTATGTCATCTGCAAACAGTGAGAGTTTTACTTCTTCTTTTCCGATCTGGATTCCTTTCATTTCTTTTTCTTCTCTGATTGCTGTGGCTAAAACTTCCAAAACTATGTTGAATAGTAGTGGTGAGAGTGGGCACCCTTGTCTTGTTCCTGACCTTAGGTGAAATGCTTTCAATTTCTTTACCACTGAGGATAATGTTTGCTGTGGGTTTATCATATATAGCTTTTATTATGTTGAGGTATGTTCCTTCTATTCCTGTTTTCTGAAGGGTTTTTTATCATAAATGGGTGTTGAATTTTGTCAAAGGCTTTCCTTGCATCTATTGTTTTTATCTTTCAATTTGTTAATGTGAGGTATCACATTGATTGATTTGCAAATATTGAAGAATCCTTGTAGCCCTGGGATAAAGCCCACTTGGTCATGATGTATGATCTTTTTAATATGTTGTTGGATTCTGTTTGCTAGAGTTTTGTTGAGGATTTTTGCATCTGTGTTCATCAGTGATATTGGCCTGTAGTTTTCTTTTTTTGTGGCATCTTTGTCTGGTTTTGGTATTAGGGTGATGGTGGCCTCATAGAATGAATTTAGAAGTTTACCTTCCTCTGCAATTTTCTGGAAGAGTTTGAGTAGGATAGATGTTGGCTCTTCTCTAAATTTTTGGTAGAATTTAACTGTGAAGCCATCTGGTTCTGGGCTTTTGTTTGTTGGAAATTTTCTTCTTATAGTTTTGATTTCTGTGCTTGTGATGAGTCTGTTAAGATTTTCTATTTCTTTCTGGCTGTGAATTCTAAAGTATCCCAGAACTGGTGCAGACCCACATGTCTGGGCTAGATACCAGGGCAGCTGGCTGTCAAGTCCTAAGTATCTCAGAGCTGACATTGGTCCATTTGTAAGTGTGGCCAAGGTTAGGGGGGTCCTGAGGATGGTGTCAAACTGCTGGTGCGTGGGGCTATGGCCCAGGGTGTTCTGGGCCCTGTACTGGCTCACTTGTAGGTGGAACCTGGTCTGAGGATCTCTTGCTAGAGAGCCCAGGTGTTCCAGCCCTCTGGCGAGTGATACCAGGTCCCAGGGTAGCTGACTACAAGGCCCAGGGGATCCAAGGCCTGTGCTAGCAAGCTGGTGAGTGGACTGGGTCCTGTCACAGCCAGCTGTGTGATTGCAATGATCCTGAGGCTGGTGTCTGTCCACTTGGTAGCCATATCTTGATCCCAGATTTTCTGTCTGCAAAGCTCTAAGTTTCCACAGTTGGTGTGTTAGCCTGCTGGTGGGTGGGGCTGGGACCCAAAAGGGTCTTGAGTCTGTTGCTTAACTGCTGATGGATGAGATTGATCATGGGGTTAAGGCGAGCCCACTAGTGGACTGAACTGAGTCACAGAGTCTCTGGCTGCAGGACCCTAGTGGTTCCTGGGCTAGTGCCAGCACACTCATGTGTAGGGCCATGAGCTGGGCTGCCTGGTGGACATGGCCATGTCTCCTGTAGCCATGGATTCAAGAGGTCTTAAGGCAGCCTGTCAATTGGTGGGTGGGGCCGTGTCCCTGCCTGGCTAAGTGCTTGGCCTGCAGTATCCTAGTGCTCATGTAGACAGGCTGTGAGTAGGGCTGGGTCCTGATGCTAATAAGCTAGAGGGAGGATTCCAAAATGGTACTAGTCAGCATGAGCTCTTAAAAGTGTCTTCCACCAGTGCTTATGTCCCCAAGGTGAGATCCAGTTGCCTCCTACCTCTCCAGAGATTCTACAACACCAGAAGGTTGATATGACCCAGATTCTGATCAAAGGACTGCATCTACCCTGGGTCCCAGAGTTTGTGAGATTTCTGGTGTTTCCTTTAAGAAGGAAGTCTCTATTTCCCATAATCCTCTGTGATATCTGAAAGTAAACATTGATGGCCTTCAAAGCAAAATGTTCTGGAGGCTCACCTTCCTGGGGCAGGACCTGTAGGCTGAGGAGCCTAATGTGGGGTTTAAACCTGTTACTCCTTGAGAAAAGTCTTCACAGTTTTAATTATCCTCCAATTTATGGGTCCTTCACCCCAGGGGTTATGGTCTTGACTATTATATCATGAGTCATCCTCTCCGACTTGTCTCCTTATGGTTCCTTCTTTATAGCTTTACTTGTAGAGTATCTTTCCTGCTAGATTCTGGTCTTTCTCATCAACAGTTGCTCTCTTAAAAGTTATTTCTTCAGTTGGTCATGAGAGGAGATGAGCTTAGGGGTCTCCCTACTCTGCCATCTTGTCCTGAACACCCCACTCAGTTGTTTATAATTATTTATTCTTTTATTTCCCTTGGGTTCAGATATAGTGAATATCACCAAGGAAACTTTATCATTTTATAATAATATGCATTACTTCTTTTGTCAATTTTGTTTTTGTCCATGTAATACCAGACCATGTCTGTTCTTTTATACAATAAGATATTTAGAAAAAAAATCTGGACCAAATATCCAGGAAATATCTAGGAAAATATTATCTAGGAAAATCTCTTTTCATTGACATGTGCTGTGCTGTACTTAATTACTCAGTCGCTACTCTTGGCAACCCCATGGACTGTAGCCAGCCAGGCTCCTCTCCATGGAATTTTCCCTGCAAGAACACTGGAGTGAGTTGCCATTTCCTTCTCCTTGATTTCAGTACCATTATACTAAAGCCCAGATCCTGGAGTCAGTCAAGCTCTCATTCTTCTTAAGAGGTTTGGGGACCAAGTAACTGCTTCTCCCTTGTGACTTTTCTATCACTCCCAATTTAACTGACAACAATGGCATCCAACTGCGACTCTTCCTTCTCATGTGGGGCACTAGAGAGCCCTTCCTTTCTATATATATTTAAAGTACTGCAGAGTGGCTATCATAACAAAAGTCTAAGAACAAAGAGAAAGATGTAGACTAAAGATCAACTCATGCTTCATTCCCTTCCTTTTTATAACACATATAAATTGTCTCTTAAGAATTAAATGATTCAAGTCCTGTTAGGCATAATTTACCAAGTCAACGTGCTCTCTGATTTATCAGAGCCTTTTAAGGCTCAGTGTAATATAGTAAACCCAATACCTTCTCTGTTGAAGGAAATTGACCAAAGAGCCTATGAAAGATAAAATAACTCTTTCCATTCTTATTGGCACAGATACATCCCAATACAACTATGCAGTCCAATTCTGTAAACTAGAATGTTTCCTGTTGCTGTGTTGGGGATATGAAGGGTTGCCTGCTTCAATGTCCCAAAGCTTATGTTGTTAAACATTCATGAGTTACAAACATAACAGCTGCCTGAAGCTGTGTCAATCCAATATTTTTTGTCCATGTTCTTAGGTGACCAGGAACATCAGCTGAGCCATGGAGATATGGTTGAATCAATCATCTTCAGATGACTTTGTCCTGTTAGGCATCTTTTCCCACAGTCCCACTGACCTTGTTCTTTTCTCAGCAGTCATGATGGTCTTCATAGTGGCCCTCTGTGGGAACGTCCTCCTCATCTGCCTCATCTACATGGATTCTCGACTTCATACACCCATGTACTTCTTCCTTAGTCAGCTCTCCCTCATGGACCTGATGTTGGTGTGCACCAATGTGCCTAAGATGGCGATCAACTTCCTGTCTGGCAGGAAGTCCATCTCCTTTGTGGGTTGTGGCATACAAATGGGTCTTTTTGTCTCTCTCGTGGGATCTGAAGGACTCTTGCTGGGACTTATGGCTTATGACCGCTATGTGGCCATTAGCCATCCACTTCACTATTCTATCCTCATGAGTCAGAGGGTCTGTCTCCAGATTGTTGGGAGCTCCTGGGCCTTTGGGATAATAGATGGTTTGGTCCAGATGATGGTAGTAATGACATTTCCTTTCTGTGGCTTGAGGGAGGTGGACCACTTCTTTTGTGAGATGTTATCCTTAATGAAGCTGACCTGTGCAGACACATCTATTTTTGAAAACTTTGCTTTTGCTTGCTGCATCATCATGCTGTTTCTTCCCTTCTCCATTATTGTGGCCTCCTATGCTCACATCCTGAGAACTGTGCTCCACATGCGCTCTACTCAAGCTGGTAAAAGGGCTCTGGCCACATGTTCCTCCCACCTGACAGCTGTGTTCCTCTTCTATGGAGCAGCCATGTTCATCTACCTGAGACCTAGGAGGTACCGGGCCCCAAGCCATGACAAGGTGGTATCTATCTTCTACACAGTCCTTACTCCTATGCTGAACCCCCTCATTTATAGCTTGAGAAACCAGGAGGTGATGGGAGCCCTGAAGAAAGGGCTGGACCATTGCAGAATTAGCAACCAAACCTGAACTTCAGGCCAGATATTGTGACTCTGTGATGTTGGATAAATAAACTCTATGTGAGGTTCAATTATCTTATTAATAAGAGAATCATGAAACCTGAAGCCTTGGAGAGGTCTTTTTCGATCCCAAGGAACTATTATCTGACTCTGATTGGAAAAAAAATAAAAAGGCTTTCCCCTTCCATTGTTTTTGGACTGATCATTTTGTTTAAAATGGAATGCAGGATTTTGTAAACTCAAGAGCAGTGTGGAAATAAGACATTGGGATTTTGGTCTCTTAAATTGAAATTGTTCATACTATCAGAGAATGCCCTGACCCTAACTTCCTCACTGGTAATCTCCGCCACAGAGTCAGAGCTTGCTGCTGCTGCTAAGTTGCTTCAGTCATGTCCGACTCTGTGCCACCCCATAGATGGCAGCCCACCAAGCTCCCCCATCCCTGGGATTCTCCACGCAAGAACAACTGGAGTGGGTTGCCATTTCCTTCTCCAATGCATGAAAATGAAAAGTGAAAGTGAAGTATAATAATATGCATTACTTCTTTTGTCAATTTTGTTTTTGTCCATGTAATACCAGACCATGTCTGTTCTTTTATACAATAAGATATTTAGAAAAAAAATCTGGACCAAATATCCAGGAAATATCTAGGAAAATATTATCTAGGAAAATCTCTTTTCATTGACATGTGCTGTGCTGTACTTAATTACTCAGTCACTACTCTTGGCAACCCCATGGACTGTAGCCAGCCAGGCTCCTCTCCATGGAATTTTCCCTGCAAGAACACTGGAGTGAGTTGCCATTTCCTTCTCCTTGATTTCAGTACCATTATACTAAAGCCCAGATCCTGGAGTCAGTCAAGCTCTCATTCTTCTTAAGAGGTTTGGGGACCAAGTAACTGCTTCTCCCTTGTGACTTTTCTATCACTCCCAATTTAACTGACAACAATGGCATCCAACTGCGACTCTTCCTTCTCATGTGGGGCACTAGAGAGCCCTTCCTTTCTATATATATTTAAAGTACTGCAGAGTGGCTATCATAACAAAAGTCTAAGAACAAAGAGAAAGATGTAGACTAAAGATCAACTCATGCTTCATTCCCTTCCTTTTTATAACACATATAAATTGTCTCTTAAGAATTAAATGATTCAAGTCCTGTTAGGCATAATTTACCAAGTCAACGTGCTCTCTGATTTATCAGAGCCTTTTAAGGCTCAGTGTAATATAGTAAACCCAATACCTTCTCTGTTGAAGGAAATTGACCAAAGAGCCTATGAAAGATAAAATAACTCTTTCCATTCTTATTGGCACAGATACATCCCAATACAACTATGCAGTCCAATTCTGTAAACTAGAATGTTTCCTGTTGCTGTGTTGGGGATATGAAGGGTTGCCTGCTTCAATGTCCCAAAGCTTATGTTGTTAAACATTCATGAGTTACAAACATAACAGCTGCCTGAAGCTGTGTCAATCCAATATTTTTTGTCCATGTTCTTAGGTGACCAGGAACATCAGCTGAGCCATGGAGATATGGTTGAATCAATCATCTTCAGATGACTTTGTCCTGTTAGGCATCTTTTCCCACAGTCCCACTGACCTTGTTCTTTTCTCAGCAGTCATGATGGTCTTCATAGTGGCCCTCTGTGGGAACGTCCTCCTCATCTGCCTCATCTACATGGATTCTCGACTTCATACACCCATGTACTTCTTCCTTAGTCAGCTCTCCCTCATGGACCTGATGTTGGTGTGCACCAATGTGCCTAAGATGGCGATCAACTTCCTGTCTGGCAGGAAGTCCATCTCCTTTGTGGGTTGTGGCATACAAATGGGTCTTTTTGTCTCTCTCGTGGGATCTGAAGGACTCTTGCTGGGACTTATGGCTTATGACCGCTATGTGGCCATTAGCCATCCACTTCACTATTCTATCCTCATGAGTCAGAGGGTCTGTCTCCAGATTGTTGGGAGCTCCTGGGCCTTTGGGATAATAGATGGTTTGGTCCAGATGATGGTAGTAATGACATTTCCTTTCTGTGGCTTGAGGGAGGTGGACCACTTCTTTTGTGAGATGTTATCCTTAATGAAGCTGACCTGTGCAGACACATCTATTTTTGAAAACTTTGCTTTTGCTTGCTGCATCATCATGCTGTTTCTTCCCTTCTCCATTATTGTGGCCTCCTATGCTCACATCCTGAGAACTGTGCTCCACATGCGCTCTACTCAAGCTGGTAAAAGGGCTCTGGCCACATGTTCCTCCCACCTGACAGCTGTGTTCCTCTTCTATGGAGCAGCCATGTTCATCTACCTGAGACCTAGGAGGTACCGGGCCCCAAGCCATGACAAGGTGGTATCTATCTTCTACACAGTCCTTACTCCTATGCTGAACCCCCTCATTTATAGCTTGAGAAACCAGGAGGTGATGGGAGCCCTGAAGAAAGGGCTGGACCATTGCAGAATTAGCAACCAAACCTGAACTTCAGGCCAGATATTGTGACTCTGTGATGTTGGATAAATAAACTCTATGTGAGGTTCAATTATCTTATTAATAAGAGAATCATGAAACCTGAAGCCTTGGAGAGGTCTTTTTCAATCCCAAGGAACTATTATCTGACTCTGATTGGAAAAAAAATAAAAAGGCTTTCCCCTTCCATTGTTTTTGGACTGATCATTTTGTTTAAAATGGAATGCAGGATTTTGTAAACTCAAGAGCAGTGTGGAAATAAGACATTGGGATTTTGGTCTCTTAAATTGAAATTGTTCATACTATCAGAGAATGCCCTGACCCTAACTTCCTCACTGGTAATCTCCGCCACAGAGTCAGAGCCTGCTGCTGCTGCTAAGTTGCTTCAGTCATGTCCGACTCTGTGCCACCCCATAGATGGCAGCCCACCAAGCTCCCCCATCCCTGGGATTCTCCACGCAAGAACAACTGGAGTGGGTTGCCATTTCCTTCTCCAATGCATGAAAATGAAAAGTGAAAGTGAAGTAAACCGTGTCCGACTCTTTGTGACCCCCTGGACTGCAGCCTACCAGGCTCCTCCTTCCATGGGATTTTCAAGGCAAGAGTACTGGAGTGGGGTGCCATTGCCTTCTCCAGAGTCAGAGCCTACTATATGCCAAACACAGTGCTTTGTTCCTTATGTTTATAGAGGTATCACTTGTCTTTTCTTTATATGTCTAACACAGATATGCCCTCACACTACTGTCTTAGATGAAATACTTCTAGATGACAAAAAAAGAAGTTAGTAAAACTCTCTAGAGAATGTGAATGCTTCACCCTAATTCTAGAATCATTATAATGACTTTCTCAAAGAATAAAAATGCAGTCTTTTAGATTCATGATGAAAGAAGTAAGTACTTGCTTATTGGTATATTCACATACAAATATGCATAAATGTTGTATATATGTATGCAAGCTTCCAATGAAATCAGTCATATTTTTTTAATTTATTTGTTTTTAATTGAAGGATGAATGCTTTACAATATTGGTTTGATTTCTGCCACACATCAACATGAACTAGCCATAGGTGTATATATGCCCCCTCCGTCTTGAAGCTCCCTCCCACCCTGCTACCCCTTTTCTTACCCCTCTATGTTGTTAGAGCCCCAGTTTGAGTTCCCTGGGTCATATAGCAGATTTCCATTGAATCAGCCATATTTTATAATTTCAGTTTCTATCAATAAAATAGGAAAATTAGCTATATTATTTCTCTTTGGGAGATTAAGATTGAAACATAAATGGGAGAATTTGATCTGTTATTTCAAATTTATTTTCACATACTTTTATTTGAACCACTGGGATTATTTGTATTCATATAGCTAAGCTCTGGACCAGCTCTTGTACACATTTGCAATAAAACCATCTTTTCTTGGGGAAAAAATACTCTTAGTTGAGTGCAGACAGAAGAGAGAGGATAGAACTGGGTTCTGGAAGTTGGACCAAGCCACAGGAAGGCATTTGCTCTGTTTTCTGTTTTCAGGCTTGCAGAGAATAGAGAGTAATGACACTAATAGTAATTATGATTCTTAGAACCTACCAGGGAGAGCTGACTTGATGACTCAGTTTAATGTCACCATAAACATTTCATGGTGAACATCATTCACCTTTTGCAAGCAAGAAAACTGGAGCTCAGATTAGTTAAGTCCCTTGCCCTCATGCCCCAGTTTTCCTCTCCACATCCCCCAGGGAGAGTTTGTTTGTTGGAGCAGCTGAGATGAAAAGAGAACTTTGCAAGAGGCTTCCTTCTGTTGGAGTTTAATTTGCAAACTGAGGGGAATGATGTAGCATGTGTGGGGTCTCTGGAAATTTGTGAAAACAGAAGTAACTTTCCTTAGTCACATCAGAGGGGAGAATGATGGATGGCAGTGAGGAGTGGCAGAGAATAAAATCTCTGAGCCCGAAGGTGGACCTGGCCCAGTGAGGCATTTCTTCCACTTCCTCACTGGCTCCCAGTAATGGGTGCCCCCTCCTAGTCCAGTCCACTCCCACAGTGCTCCCCTTATGGATAAGGATGAAAGTCCTCCTTGTGCTATAATTTTTGTTTCTGGAAAGCTTTTTCTTAAGCCCTAAATATTCTGTCCTGTGGTCATGTATGGATGTGAGAGTTGGACTGTGAAGAAGGCTGAGCACTGAAGAATTGATGCTTTTGAACTGTGGTGTTGGAGAAGACTCTTGAGAGTCCCTTGGACTGCAAGGAGATCCAACCAGTCCATTCTGAAGGAGATCAACTCTGGAATTTCTTTGGAAGGGATGATGCTAAAGCTGAAACTCCAATACTTTGGCCACCTCATGAGAAGAGTTGACTCATTGGAAAAAACTGATACTGGGAGGGATTGGAGGCAGGAGGAGAAGGGGATGACAGAGGATGAGATGGCTGGATGGCATCATGGACTCGATGGACGTGAGTCTGAGTGAACTCGGGGAGATGGTGATGAACAGGGAGGCCTGGCATGCTGCGATTCATGGGGTTGCAAAGAGTCGGACACAACTGAGCGACTGAACTGAGCTGAAATATTCTGCCAGGGTTTTAGGATGAAGCTCTCTCAGGTTTTTCTGGGTTCCTCCTTTCAGATCTATTTTCTTCCCATTTTAACCAAGTAGTATATTTCTTCAAAATGTTTCTACAACTCTGTGGATGGGCACCCCAAACACCTCCATCAGCTCTTATTTTCAAGTGGTAAGAGGAGATATTCTAGGGGAATTCTGACTGTGCAAGACTTTCTTTCTCCTGGAAATTTCTCTATTCTACCTTTGCTAGGCCCCTCCTTCCATTTCAGGCCCATTTTCTTCAAGGTGATGAAGATATACTGATTTCCCTGCAAACCCAACTGACTGATCAGAGCAGCCTCCCTGGATTGTGGAATCAGTTCACCAAGGACACTGGGCTCCAGATTGAAACAACGCCTCCTGGCCCTCTGGCACTTCTTGGTGTTATTGACTAGAAAGTTTCTATAAAACATTCTCCCCTTTTTTAATATGTTCATTAACCATCTCTGTCATCAGATATTTTTAAAATGTTCTTGGACTACGCCCAAGCCTAAACCTGAAACTACAGTACTTTGGCCACCTCATGCGAAGAGTTGACTCATTGGAAAAGACTCTGATGCTGGGAGGGATTGGGGGCAAGAGGAAAAGGGGACGACAGAGGATGAGATGGCTGGATGGCATCACCGACGCAAAGGATGTAAATTTGAGTGAACTCCAGGAGATGGTGATGGACAGGGAGGCCTGGCGTGCTGCGATTCATGGGGTCGTAAAAGAGTTGGACACGACTGAGCGACTGAACTGAACTGAAACCTTTGACTGTGTGGATTACAACAAACTTGAAAATTCTTTAAGAGGTGGGAATAGCAGACCAACTGACCTGCCTCTTGAGAAATCTGTATGCAGGTCAGGAAGCAGCAGTTAGAACTGGACATGGAACAACAGAAGAATTGATGCTTTTGAACTGTGGTGTTGGAGACAACTCTTGAGAGTCCCTTGGACTGCAAGGAGATCCAACTAGTCCATCCTAAAGGAGATCAGTCCTGAGGGTTCATTGGAAGGACTGACGTTGAAACTGAAACTCCAATACTTTGGCCACCTGATGTGAAGAGGTTATTGGGAAAGGCCACCTGATTAGAAAAGACACGGATGCTGGGAAAGGTTGAAGGCGGGAGGAGAAGGGGATGACAGAGGTTGAGACAGTTGGATGGCATCACTGACTCAATGGAGATGAGTTTGGTAAACTCCAGGAGTTGGTGATGGACAGGGAGGCCTGGCATGCTACAGTCCATGGGGTTGCAAAGAGTCAGACACGACTAAGCAACTCAACTGAACTGAACTGAAGGTAGAAAAAATTTCTTGAAGTCAGTGTGCTACAGAATAATATGTTAAATCTTTGGGATTATTTTTTCCATCTGACAGAAATTTACAAGTTCAGGGTAGAACCTCACAATGTCTAAGCTCTAATCAAATAGTAAGTAGCAAAGTCAAACATACATATTAGAATGTTAAATTCTAGAATATTAAATAATCCTGTGAAACACAGATATTGAAAGCATATGCCTAGAATATTAAATAAACCTTAGATGAGCTTGTGAAACGACATTGAAAGGATATGCATTTATCCTCCAGCCATATTTCCAAACTTTGGATGACTTTTAACTCAGAGCTCAGATGATATTTAAAGCCATGAAACTGGATGAGATGGTTCATGAGTTGCCTAAAACTAGGAATGATTAAGCACTCCCTCCACCTTTTTGTGTTTCCACAAATGGCTAAGGGACTAACCACGAAAGACAGCTTCATTCTCACATAGTCTAAGAGCTGCCTCCGCTCTTCCTCAATTACTTTCTTGTTTTACAAAACCCCAGTTTTCTTCCTCTTCTTTGAGACTTTCCTCATTACTAAACATTCTCTGTATTATAATAGTCTGAATAAAATAATCTCTTTAGCTTTCTAGTGCATTTTGTCTTTGACAATCACTTAGGCATCATAAAGAAAGAAGAGTCTGCTTTTTCTATGAAGCCCTCCATTCTTTGCCCCATTTCCCCAAGTGCATTTTTAATGTAAATTATTATATTCATTTTTAAAAGGTAATAAATACAAAACAGAGAAAAAGACATCCAGTGAAAAATGTCTCCTTTTCTCCTCCTCCTTCTGCTGTCTATTTCACCTCCCAAAGCAACAATTTCTTTCATTCTTTTCAAGAACTTCAATGTGTTCCATTGTGTGGATGAAGCACAATTTATTTTACTGTTCCCTACTGATAGCCAAACTTGCTCCTTGGAAGAAAAGTTATTACAAACCTAGACAGTATATTTTAAAAAATAAAAAAGAGACATCACTTTGCCAACATATATCCATCCAGTCAAAGATATGGTTTTTCCAGTAGTCATGTATGGATGTTGAGTTGGACCATAAAGAAGACTGAGTACCAAAGAATTGATGCTTTTCAAATTGTGGTGCTGGAGAAGATTCTTGAAAGTCCTGTGGACTGCAAGGAGATCCAACAAATCAATCCTAAAGGAAATCAGTCCTGATTATTCATTGGAAGGACTGATGCTAAAGCTGAAACTCCAATACTTTGGCCACTTGATGGGAAGTGCTGAATCATTGGAAAAGACCCTGATGCTGGGAAAGACAGAGGGCAAGAGGAGAAGGGGACGACAGAGGATGAGATGGTTGGATGGCATACCTGATTATTCATTGGAAGGACTGATGCTAAAGCTGAAACTCCAATACTTTGGCCACTTGATGGGAAGTGCTGAATCATTGGAAAAGACCCTGATGCTGGGAAAGACAGAGGGCAAGAGGAGAAGGGGACGACAGAGGATGAGATGGTTGGATGGCATCACTGACTCAATGGATATGAGTTTGGGCAAGCTCTGGGAGTTGGTGATGGACAGGGAAGCCTGGATTGCTGCAGTCCATGGGTCCACAGTCAGACATGACTGAGTGACTGAACTGAACTGAGAAGTCAGTGATCGAAAAGCAAAGAGGCTTCAGGTAAGACCCAGATAGGATTATATTCAATATCTTGTAATAACCTCTGTGGACAAAAGATGCTGCCTGCCATATCAGTAAACAACGGATGTCACAGTCATCACCGATTTCAGTCACCTTGAGGGAGAGCCCTGAGGGAACTCAGGAAAGAAACAAAGAAGGCCTGCCATCTAGTGGTTCCCAGTCTGCAGCCACCCTGCAAGGGTGCAGCTTTAGGAAACTCAGGATGTGAAAACATAAGATACTGGCCCCAGATAGCTGAGTTCAGTTCAGTTCAGTTCAGTCGCATAGTCGTGTCCGACTCTTTGCAACCCCATGGACTGCAGCATGCCAGGCTTCCCGGTCCATCATCAACTCCTAGAGTTTGCTCACACTCATGTCCATTGAGTTGGTGATGCCATCCAACCCTCTCATCCTCTGCTGTCCCCTCCTCCTCCTGTCCTCAATCTTTCCCAGCATCAAGGTCTTTTCCAATGAGTCAACTCTTCACATCAGGTGGCTGAAGTATTGGACTTGAGCATCTTCTTTCCAGTGAATATTCAGGGTTGACTTCCTTTAGGACTGATGGTTTTATCTCCTTGTAGTCCAAGGGACTCTCAAGAGTCTTCTCCAGAAAAATGTTATATGTAACCTGAGGTATCTAGTTTATTTTTATTAACAGTAACCTTTTATTCAACCATCTGCTCTTTGTTGCAAAACTCATATTTCCAAGCTCCCCTCTTGCCTCTGCAAAGACATTTTCTCAGTGTTACTTGAGATGCTGCCTCCCAGGTTTGATGTCCTAAAACTGTCCACTGAATGAAACATATCTCTCAATTTTTAGGTTGTGTGTGTTCCCAGTTGACACCTTAAATGGAAAAGAATCTGATAAAGGATATATATATATATATATATATATATATATCATTGGAGAAGGCAATGTCACCCCACTCCAGTACTCTTGCCTGGAAAATCCCATGGATGGAGGAGCCTGGTAGGCTGCAGTCCATGGGGTCACTAAGAGTCAGACACGACTGAGTGACTTCACTTTCACTTTTCACTTTCATGCATTGGAGAAGAAATGGCAACCCACTCCAGTGTTCTTGCCTTGAGAATCCCAGGGACGGGGGAGCCTGGTGGGCTGCCGTCTATGGGGTCACACAGAGTCGGACACAACTGAAGTGACTTAGCAGCATATATATATCATATATCAAACACAACATTGTAAATCAGCCATACTTCAATTTTTAAAAAAATTTCAAAGAAAAAACAAGAAAAGAAAACCCAGATAAGGAACACCCCCACCCCACCAAAAAATGCTATAGGCTTTTGAAATATAACCTCTGAGGCTCCCTCCTGTTCATTGCAGTACTTTACACCATTCACCTACATTTTGCTCCCTGAACTCTTGCCTTTGAGGACTAACTGATGAGAAGAACATTTCTGGTACACTCACCCCAACTCTGTCCTAATGGGAGTAGGGTGAGGAAACCTGTGGGCAATTTTCTCAGGCCCTCCTTGTCTTCAGGGACCCCCATGTGCGTTCTTTTGAGACAATGGCCAGATTTGTCCCAACCCAGAGCAAAGGAGCCAGTAGCTGGAAGAGCTCTGGTGACAGACTGCTTCTTTTCTGAACTTCTGTGTCCCAGGCCCAGGGTAAAATGAAGAACAATGGTGGGGAGGTGCTTGGGGGAAGTTTAAGGGTGGTGCCTCATTACATGTCACAGAGGCCAACTTTTCCAACAGTACTCAGGCAGTCCAGAAAATGACCTCTTGACTTTGGCCTTTCACTCACCCTGATAATGGACAGGATGCTCGGCAGAGACATTATTGGAAATAAGGCAAATTTAAATGCCACAAGAGCAGGGAATTTCAGAGCCAGAAGGGACCTTTCAAGATCAGCTTATTCTGCCCTCTCATTTTACAGATGTGAAAACCAGCTCAGAGATGGGAATGGCTGGCTGGCATCACAGAGCATGTCCCCACACTCCATGCTCAGGTCTCCCAGGCCGGGCAGCCCTGGAACTGAATCCACACGGAGTTCCAAATAGGCAGAGACCAGCCAACATAGTTGTCCCATGGAAGCCCGACTCAGAATGACCCTACCTGTGAAACTGCCAAAGCAAAGCTCCCCCCACTAAGTCTGGACTTTGCCTCTGTGCTCAGTTTGACCTCTGGGGGTCAAAAAGACCTCAGATCTCTCAGGTTCCTTTCCAGGGTGGCTGAAGGCCAGGAGAAATGTCAAGGGAACCTGAGCCAAAGGCTGATCTCTGAGTATCAGAATATTTCCTGCCTTATCAGTAAACAAAGGAAGTCACAGTCACCAGGGATTGCCGTCATCCCAAGGGTGAGCCCTGAGGGAACTCAGGAAGGAAACAAAGAACGCCTGCCGTCTATGGTCATCACACTGCAGCTACTCCCTACGGTGAGCCCTGCTGCTGCTGCTGCTGCTGCTGTCGCTTCAGTCGTGTCCGATGCTGTGCAACCCCATAGACAGCCTAAGAATATTTCCTGCCTTATCAGTAAACAAAGGAAGTCACAGTCACCAGGGATTGCCGTCATCCCAAGGGTGAGCCCTGAGGGAACTCAGGAAGGAAACAAAGAACGCCTGCCGTCTATGGTCATCACACTGCAGCTACTCCCTACGGTGAGCCCTGCTGCTGCTGCTGCTGCTGCTGTCGCTTCAGTCGTGTCCGATGCTGTGCAACCCCATAGATAGCCTACCACCAGGCTCCCCCGTCCCTGGGATTCTCCAGGCAAAAACACTGGAGTGGGTTGCCATTTCCTTCTCCAATGCATGAAACTGAAAAGTGAAAGTGAAGTTGTTCAGTCGTATCCGACTCTTAGTGACCCCATGGACTGCAGCCTACCAGGCTCCTCCATCCATGGGATTTTCCAGGCAAGAGTACTGGAGTGGGGTGCCATTGCCTTCTCCGGGGGAACCCTGAGGAAACTCCAATATGAGAACACAAGATACTGGCCCCAGACAGCTGAGGAGCATATCAAAGGAATGATTTCAGTGAGCCCAGACTCTTGCATCTTCCCATGAATAGAAAAGCACTACATTCCTCAGCTTGGGATATCCGATTTTCTTCAACAATCATCTTTTGATGTTCCACCTGCCTGCCCTTGGTTGCAAAACTTCTGTATAACTTAGCTCCCCTGCGGACTCCTCAGAGAAATTCTTTCAGGGTTACTTGAGATGCTTCTCCAGGGCTTGAAGTCCTAAAATTTCCCACCAAATAAAACATGATTCTCAAATTCAGGTTGAGAATATTTTTCAAGTCAACACCTCCATGTTAGATAGCTGGGTACATGGGGAGCTAGTCTGAATCCTTCTCCGGAAAGCTGTTTTCATTCCCCAGGTGGAAGATGTCACCCTCTTCCCAATCTCTCTTTTGTCATGTGCTTCATCTTATCCTATCCTATCTAATTTGAGACATCATATTTACAGTCAGTTAAGTTTTGGAAACCAGTGAACACACCTAGCTCCTTCTGATCCTCTAACCAGCCCTGGGAGGGGATGATTCAGATGATGCTCCCATTAAACAGCCCTTCAAGGAGAGAAGTGTAAGCCATGGCATGTCAGGGGAGAAAGGAATGCCAGGGGGACATTCCCCTGGCAACAGAGAGGGTAAGTTCCTGCTCCTATGATGGGAAGAGCAGCAACTGTCCTGCATCCTGGAGCCCTGGCAGATCTCCCTGGAGCTGTTGCCAAGGACATGTGGCTTCCATCAGATGGGTGAGTGCTTTCCCACTCAAGACTCCAAGGCAGGGAGGGACTCCTTCTATCAAACTTGCATCCTTGGTAAGTTTCTCAGCAAGACCAGGGACCTTTATGTTCCAAGGGATGCCTGCCTCTCCCAGCAGCTCTCTTGCTGAAACTTTCCTGTTAATGAGCCTGGAGTGAGGCACAAGGAGCAGGGAAAAGGAGAGAGAAGACTGCACTCCGAGCAGGTATACCTGAAGCCTGAGGAGCAGGTTTCAAAGGGACCCCAGGATGACCTCAACCCTCCTTGGTCCATGTCCCACCTGAAAGAGCTCCTAAAAGAGCTTTCAGAGTGAAAGGCTCAGGGCCATCTGCTTTACATAAGTTGTAATAGTTAATAGAAAAGCAGAAGCTTAGGCTGCAGGAAAATAGGGCAACTACCAACACTTTTATTTTTTCTTTAGTATCCTTGATGATAATACACAGAAACCTTAGCCCAGCAGCCCCCCACCCACACATCCACCCACCCACGTCAAGCCCGTGTGTTAGTCCCCTCCACTGTTTGTGATCCCATGGACTGTAGCCTGCCAGGCTCCTCTGTCCATGGGATTCTCCAGGCAGGAATACTGGAGTGGGTAGCCATTCCCTTCTCTAGGGGATCTTCCTGACTCAGGGATCAAGCCCAGGTCTACTGCACTGCAGGCAGATTCTTTACTTTGTCTGAGCTACCAGGGAAGCCCAGGCCCCTCAGTACTTCCCCCTTTCGTCTTCATTGTTCTAATCCCTCCCAGGGCTTCCTCTGGTCCTACCTCAGATGTCTTCCTCCCAGCCATCCTCCATTCTTGCTGGTCTGTATATTGTGTCTTCCTGTTGTGCAACCATCCCTCCCCCCACCCCTCTGATTGTTGTGCTGGAGAGCAGGGTATTCCTCTGTCTCCTTGCCTTCCTGCTGTATCCCCCCAGAACCTAAAACAAAGCCTACCCTGGCACACCTGCTGATCCAGTAAGCATTTCTCAACTGTGCTTTGCACTTGTTAATTCATTTAACCCTCCTCATCACCCCATAAGAAAGACACTACTATCATCTGTTCTGCAGATGAGAAATCTGGGACCTCCAGATGATGGCTAACTTGCCCAGGATCCACCCTGGTGGTGAGGATGCAGAGGGGAGGCCTGACACCACCCCAGGCGGGAGCAGTCCAGAAGTCACACACACCCTTAACACTACAACTTCTCTGCAGTCCTGAGTGCTTATAAACAGAATCCTTTGCATTTTAATTTAAAAAGACAGTTATAGGGACTTCCCTGGTGTTCCAAAGGTTTAGAATTCACTTACCAATGCAGGGGACACAGGTTTGATCCTTTCTCTGGTGAGATTCCACATGCCACTGGGCAGCTAAGCCCATGTACACAGCTACTGAACCCCTACTCTGGAGACCATGAGTCACAACAAGAAAGGCAACTGCACCTAGAGAAAGCCCAGTGAAGCAACAAAGGCCCAACGCAATCAAAACAAAAAAGACAGTTATAGCGTATAAAAGGTGAAAATCTCCTATTTGTTCAAGCACCAGTAAATAGCTTTCACATCATGCACAAAACATCAACATAAACTGGCACCTCATGCAGACACACCATGGGGTGGATGTGCTTGTTTTCACCATAAACTGGATTATTTTATTTCTGTGACATTCAGTTTTCATTTTTTAAACTATCTCATGGCAAGTTCTCTGTTTTGGCAGTTTTACGTTGGATGACTTCCATCACTCTCACTGAACTTCTCCAATCTTACAATGGCTGCTCACTTCATTTAACTGACATTTCTTTAAATTTACTCGTAGCTTTGTTACTTATATAACTACTCTAGCTTCACCGCAAGCAAAACCATCAATAAATTTCAACTTTCAAGGTACAAGATACACACCTGCTAAGCGACATTAAAGTGTTACATGAACAGTATGTCTCTGGGTCATTTAAATAATTTTGCACACTACAGTTGTCACCCGTGCCATTCCCTGAAAAATGCCTGCACACTGCTGTGGCTTTGGTTTTTTGTTTTAGCATTTCGTAACAGCTTTCTTGAGGTATGATTAATGTGCAACAAAGTTCATTCACTGTAAGTATACAGTTTTGTGATTCTTTACTCAATCTTTTTTACAGATTTCTGAAACTATCACCACAATCCAATTTTAAGTGTTCCATTATGATAAAAATTTCCTGCTTGCCCATTTGCAGTCAAACTTCACTCTCTCTAGGCACAGACAACCACTGGTCTGCTTTCTGTCTCTATGGATGTTCCTTTTCTGGAGATTTCATATAAATGGTAGCACTGGAATTCTCATCTGTTAAGTTTAACTCTGCTATCAAAAAGTTACTATACAACCCAGCAATTCACTCCTAGGCACATAACAAAAAGAATGAAAAGCATATGTTCATGCAAAAACTTACACATGTAATATTCATACTAGTATTATTCCTAATAACCAACAAGTGGAAACAACCTAAATGTCCATCAAATGGACAAATAAAATGTAGTACAGCTATAAAGAGCTTCCCAGGTGACGCTAGATAAAGAACCTGCCTGCCAGTGCAGGAAACTTAAAGAGATGTGAGTTTGATCCCTGGGCCTGGAAGAGGGCATGGCAACCCACTCCAGTATTCTTGCCTGGAGAATCCCATGGACAGAGGAGCCTGGTGGGCTACAGTCCGTAGGATTGCACGACTAAAGTGACTTAGCATGCACTCATAGCTACACAGTATGATATTATTCAGCCATAAAAAGAAAAAAGTGAACGAAGCCAGACACAAAGGCCATATCAAGCAGCCTAGCACTCTTCCTCTTCCCCAGTGCCGGTTCAAGGCCACAGCTGATAAGAGGGTGGCTTGGTTTAAGGCCTTGCTGTGTTGAAATTCTTTATGATTTGGTCTTTGAAGGCAGGCTGCCGTCTATGGGGTCGCACAGAGTCAGACACGACTGACGCGACTTAGCAGCAGCAGCAGCAGGACAGTGAAGCATGCCTGTGAACAGAGATCTATGCACTGTTGTGCATTATGCGTCCCGTGTTCCTTGCCACCCCATTTGTACACAATCAGAAATATCTCTTGGGCCCACAAGGCATGCTAATGCTAGGTCGCTTCAATCGTGTCCAACTCTGTGTGACCCCATGGACAGCAGCCCACCAGGCTCCTCCATCCACAGGATTCTCCAGGCAAGAATACTGGAGTGGGGTGCCATTTCCTTCTCCATAAGGCATGGGAATTCAGTAAAACTCGAAGTTGAATTCAAGGTAAGCTGTTAGCTTAGGACTGAGTAAGGAGAGACAAGGAAAGAGAAAGAGAAAACTTGCACTTCTCCCTTTGCAGCTCTCTGCCTCTCCCCCTCCATTTAGGGCACATTCACTTGTCTCTCAGTATGAAACCCTATCTTCCCCACAAGTCCCTGAGTTCTCTAAGGCACACATCTCTTTATGCTTAAGATCTAGAGGAGGGCCGAGAACAGGAGCAGGTCACAGAAATGTATGAATGAATTGAGTATATGAACGGATAAAAAGTAAAAGTGTGGCTTGCAATAATCCTTCATTCCTTCAACAAGCAAATCCTGACCAGCCCATACTCTTGACGAGGGACATTTCTTGCAGAAGTAGACTCAACTCTAGTTCTGACCAGTCCCAGATGGCATGCCAGTTTCCACCAACTTCCCCCCAGCAGTGTGCTAGTGGAGACCACCAGCACCTTTTTGCTACTTTACAAGTGTGAAACTCTCCCTGACCACCCTGGGTTCTGGGCCTTCCTGGTTCTTGGAAAGTCACTGCTCTTTTATTAAAGAGGGTTTCGTTCCACCTCTCTTGCACTGTTTCCAAGGGCCTCAACATTTTTGGGATCAGGAACCCTTTGGTAAGTCTGGTGAACACTATGGACGTTCTCTCAGAATCATGTTTTATATATACAAAATACATAGCATCTCAAAGAACCCAATTCTACTGAAAAGAAAGAAAGAAAGTGAAGTCGCTCAGTCGTGTCCAACTCTTTTCAACCCCATGGACTGTAGCCCACCAGGCTCCTCCGTCCATGGAATTTTCTAGGCAAGAGTACTGGAATGGGTTTCCATTTCCTTTTCCAGGGGATCTTCCCGACTCAGGGATAGAACCAGGGTCTTCCACATTGCAGGTAGATGCTTTACCGTCTGAGCCACCAGTTTACCAAATATTTTTAAATCAATTTTCAATATAGAAATAAACATGCTGCTTTATAAACACTTAATAACAAGATCCAGAAGCATATCTAATAATTACCATAATTTTTTTAAATACTAAGGAGCATAAATGATTAAAAGTATTTACAACAACTATGATGCGATGTGAAAACATCTGCAATTTCTATTGGCAGTGAAGTCACAGGTCCTGTTAATCCTACTGGGCTCTGTTGCCTGCATTAAGAATTGAAATAAAGACTCTATTTCACTTAGTGATTAGGAAAAATATGAATTCTGGTTTTTTTTTTTTCCCATCCAGATTCACAGAACCGCCCCCTCACCTCCAAAGAATTCTCTTCCAAGATTGCAACTACCGCTTATTGGCAGTAGAGGGCGCCAACAGCAAGGGGTTCCCTCTGCCTGTTGGGAATAGACCCAGAACCGGCAGAATTTAGTCCTCAAGCTTTGACAGAAGAGTTTCTTTCTGTCAAATTGTGAATGTCATTATTAGAAAAACTAAGAATGCTCTTATCTAGATGATCGTTATTTAGCTAAAATTATTATTTTATCTAAAAGATTCATCTAAATGATTTCTTCAGTGAAACAAGAAATTACCCACACGGTTTGAAAGGATTCTATCCAGGTGAGAGAGTTTGTCATGCCGGGTACCTGCTCACCTATTACTTTCTGGTTCTCCTTGTTGCCTAACACCCATCACCAGTGTCAATTGTGTTTTACTTCTTACTGCAAATTCTGGGCTTTGTCCACACATCCCTTTGAGCTTGGTTAATGTAGTAAGCAGAGAAGAAATGGATAACTTTCTGATGTTCTGGAAGGAGGTGTTGTCGGGGTTCCTGATGAAGGGTGTATCAACAATCCTGGAGAGAGATGATGGCGGCAATAGTGTTGGATGGAGCTACCCTGTGGGCTTGTGAGTTGAACAGCGGGGAGGATGCTGGCAGCACTTCCTGAAGGCAAAGAAAATGTGATGTATCTATAGATACAGGTTCCCACAATGGTGCCCATGCCTAGTATAAGCCTTTTCCCATGAGTGGCTATGACCGGATGTCACTCCCAGGATCATGTTACGTTTCATGGAAGCAGAGATTTTGCAGAGGTAATTAAGGTCACTGGTCAGCTGGCTTTGAGCTAATCAAAAGGGGAATCATCTGGGTGGGCCTGACTTAATCGGTG
This sequence comes from Cephalophus harveyi, assembly GCA_006410635.1. Classification (NCBI taxonomy): domain Eukaryota; kingdom Metazoa; phylum Chordata; class Mammalia; order Artiodactyla; family Bovidae; genus Cephalophus; species Cephalophus harveyi. Next base: position 675,652 of record SJYT01082292.1, read on the forward strand.
GGAACCTGTAGAAGAAGATCAATTCTTAGAGAAAGGCCTTACCATGACCTCAAAGGAGGAGTAAACGGCCCTACTGTGAGAAGGCCAGGAGCCCCCAGCCAATAGCTAACAAGGAAATGGGGATTTCAGCCCTACAACAGCAAGGAACTGAACTCTGTCAACAGCTAGTGAGGATGGCATAGAGCCTGAGCCTGCGGCCATGTAGCAGCAACAGCCCACACCTTGATTTTACCTGGTAAGCCACGGAGGGGACCTTGCTAACCTGTCGCCAGGCTCCTGGCTCACAAAAACTATATGGTAATAAATTTGCATTGTTTTAAGCCACAAAATTTGTGGAAATTTGTTATACAGTAATAAAAAACTGCTGCAGAGGTTTTTCTCATTAACTCATATACTTTATAATTTTTGTGCAAAGATATCTTTATTGTGTACTCTTATATGTGCAAAACTCATAAGTGCACAACTAAGTGAATACATAAGTGTCTGTGTCTGTGTGTCACCCAGATTAACACAGAACATTTCCAGCACCCAAAAGACTTTCCTCATGTCGCTTGTCAGTATCAGTACTTCCTTCCCCACAGTAACAAAATTTCTAACTTGTCACCACTGATTAGCTGTACTCATGCTTGAGTGTCATATGTATGAAATCAACAGAATTCAAACTGTTTTTTTGTTGGTGTTTAGTCACGAAGTCATGTTTTGTTGGTTTTGTTTAGTTGCTAAGTCTGACTCTTTGGGACCCCGTGGACTGTAGCCCACCAGGCTCCTCTGTCCATGGGATTTCCCAGGCGAGAATACTGGAGAGGGGACTTCCTGGTGGTCCAGTGGGTGGAACACCTAGCTCCCAGTGCAGGGAGCCTGAGTTTGATCCCTGGACAGGGGACTACATCCCGCATGCTACAACAAAGGCTTGGCACAGCCAAATAAATAAAAATTAAAAAAAAAAAAAAATACTAGAGTGGGTTGCCATTTTCTTCTCCAGAGGATCTTCCCAAGCCAGGGTTCAAACCTGGGTCTCCTGCTTGCCAAGTGGATTCTTTACCTCTGAGCCACCTGGGAAGCCCTTACAAGCTGTTTTACATCCAATTTATTATGCTCAATATTAATGTCAAAGAAATCCTTCATGTTGTTTGTAGCTGTAAGCCTGTCTTAGTCTGTTCAGGCTGCTGTGATACAATAGCACAGACTGGGTGGCTTATAAACAGGAAAAAATGACTTTTCACAGTTCTGGAAGCTGGAAGTCTGAGATCAGAGTGCCAACGAAGTCAAGTTCTGGTGAGGGCCGTTTTTCAGATTGTCAGTCAGTCTGTTCAGCTGCTCAATCCTGTCCAGCTCTGTAGCCTGCCAGGCTCCTCTGTCCATAGAATTCTCCAGGCAAGAATACTGGACTGGGTTGCCATTCCCTTCTCTAAGGGATCTTCCCGACCCAGGGATCGAACCCACGTCTCCTGTATTGCTGGCAGATGCTTTACCATCTGAGCCATCAGGGAAGCAATACGTAGATAGCAAAAGCTACTGTCAGAGGCTGTGGTCAATTAATGATTCCATGTAGTTTTACAGACACATTTTCTAATCTATACTGAGGTCCTCACTGTAGAGCAGAGGAAGGCCCTGTTATTAAAATGATTGAGTGGAAGTTCATGTTATTAATATTAAAACACAAAATAATTAGCCAAGGCCATCTCTGCAAGCCCATGAGGCCTGAAATACACACACGTTGGCTGAAAAACAGACAGCTATACAGTTCTAAAAATCACACCATAATCTTTACATTAAGGTTTAACATAAGCACCAAGAATAAGGCCACACAATGCAGCAGTTATCTAAGTGTATTCTACTCTAGTATTGGTTACCATCCTCTCTTTCAATCTCCCATTCAAAGTCAGGGGCCAGGGGCAAAAATCTGGCTACTTTTGTCTTCTAGAAATTGAGATTTCAGGTGAAGTTTTGCACTCTGGGAAATGTGGGACTGTGCCATCTAGATTCTAGATTCTAAATTAAAGTTGAATATTCATAATCAGGAAAAAAAGACAAATGAGATTTTGGAATATTTAATGACACAAAAATCTGTCATTTTTTTAAGTGACAAAAATCTGAGTTAAAAAAAACTTGTCTCAAAGCGTAGCTCCCTTCTTAGTATAATTGCCTTTTGGGAGGTTGAGCCACTTGCACAATATTGGAAATGTACGATCAGTCCCAGCTCTATGAAGAGAGTATTGACATGCAGACAGACCTGATACATGGCAAGACTGACCTTCTGCAGATGGAGGTAGGCAGCTGGAGCCAGGAGCATCCCTGAACCACCCACGAAGGAGACCTGCCACAGCTGACCAGGAGGCCCAATCGACCAGAAGGAGACACAGCCAACAGCAGGGCAAGAGAGGGACTGGGGTTTTGCTAACTGGTCCAAGCTTGGGGAGCAGACAGGCCAGATTGCCAGCCCTGGCTTCAAGAAGGGGGGATGGGGTAGGCGGACACAAGGAAGGCTGGGAATTTGATGACTAGGACTATCTGGAAGAGGAGCAATCAAGTGGTGCAGACTACAGAATTTCAGCAGCCCTTGAAGAAGCCAATAAGATGTTTCTGAGAACATCCAGAGCAAGAGAAGCAGCTCTGGATGGCGGGTTTCAGATGCATTATGAGAAGACCTCATTTATCAGTGGGCTTTTATCGAAGAGCTTTTTCCACTCATGATTGTCAATCATTTGACTGGAAAACAATGATTAGGTTATCTATATGATAGTAGTTAAACGATGCTATAGAAGGAAACTAGTCGGAAAAGATCCAGCATTCCATTGTCTCTCGAGTTCATTCCAAATAGTGACCTGCCAATGCTTCAATAGTAAGAAGTTTCCCTTTGGTCTCACAGCACCAAGAATTGAATCTGTGCTTTTGGTAGCAATTCCAAAGAGTCCTTTCTGCTAGTTCAGTTCAATTCAGTTCAGTCTCTCAGTCGTGTCCGACTCTTTGCGACCCCATGGACCACAGCATGCCAGCCTCCCTGTCCATCACCAACTCCCGGAGCCTACTCAAACTCATGGTGCCATCCAACCATCTCATCCTCTGTCATCTGCTTCTCCTCTTGCCCTCTGTCTTTCCCAGCATCAGGGGCTTTTCAAATGAGTCAGCACTTCCCATCAGGTGGCCAAAGTATTGGAGTTTCAGCTTCAGCTTCCAATGAATATTCTGGACTAATTTCCTTTAGGATAAACTGGTTGGATCTCCTTGCAGTCCAAGGGACTCTCAAGTGTCTTCTCCAATACCACAGTTCAAAAGCATCAATTCATCAGTGCTCAGCTTTCTTTATAATCCAACTCTCATATCCATACATGACCACTGGAAAAACCATAGCTTTGACTAGATGGACCTTTGTTGGCAAAATAATGTCTCTGCTTTTTAATATGCTGTTTAGCTTGGTCATAACTTTTCTTCCAAGGAGCAAGCATCTTTTAATATCATGGCTGTAGTAACCATCTGCAGTGATTTTGGAGCCCCCAAAATAAAATCACTGTTTCCATTGTTTGCCCATCTATTTGCCATGACGTGATGGAAACAGATGCCATGATCTTCATTTTCTGAATGTTGAGCTTTAAGCCAGCTTTTTCACTCTTCTCTTTCACTTTTATCAAGAGGCTCTTTAGTTCTTCACTTTATGACATAAGGGTGGTGTCATCTGCATATCTGAGGCTATTGATATTTCTCCCGGCAATCTTGATTCCAGCTTGTGCTTCCTTCAGCCCAGCATTTCTCATGATGTACTCTGCATATAAATTAAATAAGCAGGGGACAATATATAGCCTTAATACTCCTTTCTCGATTTGGAACCAGTCTGTTGTTCCATGTCCAGTTCTAACTATTGCTTCTTGATCTGCATACAGATTTCTCAAGAGGCAGGTCAGGTGGTCTGGTATTCCCATTTCTTTAAGAATTTTCAGCAGTCTGTTGTGGTCCACACAGTCAAAGGCTTTGGCATAGTCAATAAAATAGATGTTTTTCTGGAATTCTCTTGCTTTTTCAAAGATCCAACAGATGTTGGCAATTTGATCTCTGGTTCCTGTGCCTTTTCTAAATCCAGCTTGAACATCTGGAAGTTCACGGTTCACGTACTGTTGAAGACTGGCTTGGAGATTTTTGAACATTATTTTGCTAGCGTGTGAGATGAGTGCAATTCTGCTAAGCCACTGGGGAATTCCCCAGACTGAGGGTATATTGAGAAATCTTTGAAGATTCCACTTTGTGCTCTATCCAAGTTGTGGTTATCAAAGGCTAAATTTGTAATGTAAGATAAACTGAGTATTCTTCAATATCGCAAAAGGATAATCAAGCCCCCAAAGACATATGTATCACGTGTGCTGTATCCAAAAATGCATTTCCAAGAGCATCTGAGATTTTGCTTGTACTTGTATCTTAAACGTTTAGAAAGCTACTGTGATCTATAAATCAAGAAAATTGGTTGTCTTGACAATTTTTAAAAGTCAGAATTAAGACTTTCTTAATGAAGTTTCAAATTTTATACATTAAGATGTTTGTGAAAGGAAAACAAACTATGCCTAACATCTTTATACTCTAGAGAAATTGTTTATTTCTCTCGCTCTCTATTTTTCATTTACTTTACAGGTAAAAGACTATTTCAACTTCATAATGTAAGAACTGTTCAGTGAAAATTGCCAAGTGAAAGGAAAGCCCTACATCTAAAAGAGACTTCGTGAACACTCATGTCTGTCCAGGCTTAAAGATTTTAAACCTGCCCAGAAATCTACCTCAGTATCTGAAGTTTCCCTCTGTCTCCTCCTGTAATTAAGCTTGTCATAAGTTACGCACTGGCATGGAGATAGATAATTTTAAAAAAAAGCTTAATTCAAATCCATATCTGTAGCATGATCACAAGTTAAGACATAGCCTCACTGATGCTGTTCAGTCTCTAAATCCTGTTGGACTCTTTGCGACCCCATGGACTGCAGCATGCCAGGCTTCCCTGTCCAACACTATCTCCTGGAGTTTGCTTAAGCGCATGTCAGTTGAGTCGGTGATGCCATCCAACCATCTCATCCTCTGTCACCTCCTTCTCCACTGGTGCAGGTAAAAATCAACAGAAAATCAAACTGGAGATTAGTTCACCAAATATTGATGGTTATCTCTGAGTTTGGGGCTTGCAAGGGGATTTTTTTCTATACATTTTTCTAGGATTTACTATTTTTTAAGAAATGGGTTTTTATGATTGGTGAGGGGCGGGGAGGGCTCCATATAGTGTGCAATCAATTTTGTTTTGTCAAGGCCCTATACCTCCACCTGGAACATTTGTTTCAAGGGTGGAAACATCAGGCAACAAAACTGCCAGGATGGAGGCTTCTGAGATGGTGGCCGCGATCGTTAATGAGCCACTTCTGAATGTGTCCATGTTACAACCAAAAAATGTTATGAGGTAAACAAAAAAGAACTGGGAGAAGTAGTGCAGGGTTCCCTTCTGGTTTTGTTTTGTTTTTTAATTTATAAAAAATAATAGAAGATCACAGTTAAAATATAAAAATAAAACAAGTGATACTGTAGAAGTCTTCCCCTGCGTCCACGCCCACTTCCCAAAAGTGAAATGTCGGAGTGACTTGAATGTTCTTCCCAAAACCATTGTGTGCGGTGGTCTCGGCTTCACGACTCATCCTTTATCAGAGGAGCGCAGGATGCAGATTCCGCTCCCGAGACTCTGGCCAATCTAATTCTGCTAGTTGGGGTGTGGTTGGTTCTGCTCTGACCTGTAGAGGCACCGGAACACACGATTTCCCTCAGGAGCCTGGGGACGTTATCTAAATTGAAAAACAACACCAAAAATAACTAGTTTCAAGTGTGGTAGCGTGGCCGAGCGGTCTAAGGCGCTGGATTAAGGCTCCAGTCTCTTCGGGGACGTGGGTTCGAATCCCACCGCTGCCAGCTTGTTAAGAACTTTTCCCCCGCTCCCTCAATCCTTCACAAAAAATCATTATGCTTATTGGTCGCTCAATTGCGACCTTACCTTTATTCTGAGCATGAGACTGTGTTTGCCAGCTTTCAGCTGAAATACCCCTTGGATCATAGAAAAAGCAAGAGAATTCCAGAAAAACATCTACTTCTGCTTCGTTGACTATGTTAAAGCCATTAACAGTGTGGATCACAACAAACTGTGAAAAATTCTTAAAGAAATGGTAATACCTACCTCCTGGGAAACCTGTATGCAGGTCAAGAAGCAACAGTTGGAACAACAGACTGGTTCAAAATTGGGAAAGGGGTAGACAAGGGTGTATATTGTCATCCTGCTTATTTAACTTATATGCAGAGTACATCATGCAAAATGCTGGACTGGATGCAGTACAAGCTGGAATCAAGATTGCTGAGAAAAATATCAATGCCCTCAGATACTCAGATGACACCACCCTAAGGGCAGAAATTGAAGAAGAACTAAAGAGCCTCTTGATGAAAGTGAAAAAGGAGAGTGTAAAAGCTGGCTTAAAGCTCAACATTCAAAAAAGGAAGATCATGGCATCCAGTCCCATCACTTCATGGCAAATAGAAAAGGGAAAAGTGGAAACAGTGACAGACTTTATTTTCTTAGGCTCCAAAATCACTGCAGAAGGTGACTGTAGCCACAAAATTAAAAGATGCTTGCTCCTTGGAAGAAAAGCTATGACAAACCTAGACAGCATATTAAAAAGCAGAGATATTACTTTGCTGACGAAGGTCCGTCTAGTCAAAGCTATGATTTTTCCAGTAGTCATGTATGAATGTGAGAGTTGGATCATAGAGAAGGCTGAATGCAGAAGAATTGATGCTTTTGAACTGTGGTGTTGGAGAAGACTCTTGAGAGTCCCTTGGGCTCCAAGGAGAACAAACCATCAATCCTAAAGGAAATCAACCCTGAATATTCATTTGAAAAATAGATGCTCAAGTTGAAGCTCCAATACTTCAGCCATCTGATGTGAAGAGTTGACCCATTGGGAAAGACTTTGATGCTGGGAAAGACTGAAGGCAGGAAGAGAAGGGGACGACAAAGGATGAGATGGTTGGATGGCATCACTGACTCAATGGACCTGAGTTTGAGCAAGTTTCAGGAGATGGTGAAGGACAGGCAAGCCTGGTATGCTGCAGTCAATGGCATCACAAAGAGTTGGACACGACTAAGCGACTGAAAACAAGCAAAATCACCCAACTCAGTGAGTGCAAAGTCCCAAACTGAAAGTGGGGTGTGTTAATACCACTTTCACGGGTTAATGCCTCTTGAGTATGAGAATCCAGAGGTGTAAATGTTAAATTTCTCTTCCCTAGAAAAGTGTACACCTCTGTAACCAGGTAAAGGTGATGACTGGATGTCTTGGACTGGGACATCCTGGACTAGGACTAAATTTACCTCAAAGTAATAAATTTCCAATAGTGAGAAGAAAAAAAAAACAAACCTCAGGATGCTACCAACTTTGTTTCCCCTCAGTTTCAAACTGGAGACCTTTCACCTCTCAGATGAAGGTAATAACTACTACAATACAGAAACGCCTGAGCTTGGTCATCTTTGTGACACTATTGATTTTTAGGAAAACTGGTGGGATCAGTGAATATACAGTTCTGTGGTGGGAAAGAATGGTCCCACGACCCGGTCAGTGGAAACACCCGCGGGAGGCTCTGCTCCCAGTCTCTCACCGGGAACCATGGGCTCTGAAGCGCCTCACCCACTCTTCTACCCGTACTTCCTTCCGATCCCCGAACGCTTGGTAATGCCCATTACCTGTCCAGGACCAAAAACTGATATTTTTAGAAAGAAAGGGACAAAGGAAAAGAAGAAAACGGCTGGTCCGTGGTCTGAACCTGGGACCTCTCGCGTCAGAGGCGAAAACTGTAACCTATAGACAAAACAGCCTGCCTCCCGGCCCGGGAATGATTGGGTCAGTCCCTGGCATGACGCTATGTGGACTCGTTTATCCACTGAGAAAACCAGTTTTTCTTTCTGGCACGTTGAAAATGTTCTGTGCATCTCGGACTATCTCACGCCAGACCTATCCCAGTTCGACGATATCCACGTCCGCCGTCTCAGCTGTAGATGGTTCACTCAGCATCAATTCTTGGTATCTCTCGGCCCCTCTGAGATCTCCTGGAATGCCAGCGAGCGCCTCATTGCTAAGGTTTATCGGGCAGCAGGCAGGGGCATCCTTCCACCGTGGGGACTCTTTTCCCAGTGGAGCCCAAATAAGGCGCAAGTCTGAAGAACTGGAGGCAGGGCACAGAAGCCGGGAGAGCCTGAGGGTCCCTGAAGAGAGTCGGGGACGAGGAGGGGTAGACTAGGTCAGTAGCTGCCGCAGACGAAAGGAAATCTGGATAATCGCTTCCTATCGAGCGCCTGGTAAGGGGGCGGGGGCTTTTCTCTATCATTTTATGAAAATGTTTTCTAAAACAACTACTTATTTGCAAAGTATTCCGAAAATGTAGGACAGTGAGAAATGAAAAGCATACATGAGATGGCCAGGAACCCCGCTCCTTCAAGGGTGACCGGCAGCGGCAGTTGGTGCACACCCGGCAAAGTTCGCCTCCGTGCCCTCGCGCACACATAGGCGCGGCGCCGAGGCCGCGTGTCCCGGCTATCCGCCCTCGCTGCATTCGGCCGGGATCGTCCTAGAACAGCCTTAGGCCGGGTGAACTGGAGGCCCAGACTGTGCGGGTGCTTTCTTGTTCCAATTCCACTGGGTAACCTAGTTGTGAAAACTAGTTATTCTGATTCCTTGCTAGAAAATTTCACGAAAATCCACTTAGAGTTGACCCCAAAGTGTATTTTTGCGCCACTAGCAGAGAAATTCCCCTACACAGATGGCTGTTACAAAACAGCGTGGGAGATGAATGCTGGTAAACCCACTCCGGGATGGGGGTGGGAGGGTAGGAGAGAGAATGCTCTTTTTCCCTATTGCCATTCTCTTAGATCT
>SJYT01082292.1:684708-699189 GCA_006410635.1 Cephalophus harveyi
ACCAGGGGTCGCGAGTTCAAATCTCGCTGAGATGTGTATAAGAGACAGGGGGTGGGGGAGAGAGTGCCCTTTTTTCCTACTGCCATGCTCTTAGATCTAGCTCAGCGCTCTGCGCTGACCTCTCCACTCAAGTGCTCCTCCTCTCGGCCTCTTCCTTGGAGACTACGATGCTCACGCACCTCATCCCCACAAGCTGTGTCTTCCCCTTCTCCATTGCGCATTCAGCGGTAGGTGGGCTCACCTCTGCTTACCGCCGCGGTGTGTCCTTGGGCCCTTGGCCACTACTGCCTCGGTGTTGTAAGCCTTCGCTTGTCTTCTCTATGGAATTATATAGAGAACAATGCAACAAAAAGAAAGAAAGAATCCACATTCGTGATACCTGGACCTAAAGACTACAACTTTGTCACATTCACTTCCAGTCTAAAAAAAAAAAAAAAAAACTTTTGGTTTTCCTTTTAACAAACCAAAAGCAGTAATTCATGATGACCTGTCTGATTGATTTATTAATGCCGTGAATGGAAATCAAGTGCACAAAATAAGCCTAAATCCTAAGTGAACAATGGGGCCCCTGCCCAATGGGCAGAGCCAGGCCCGCTGGAGGTCTTGGGTGCCCGCCCGCCGTGCCCTTCGCAGGCATGACCCATGGCAGGGGGTGGGGGTCTTGGCAGAGGCAGAGACGTGATTAATCCCGCCGCGCCATCCGGCTGGTGAGGACCCTCAGAAAAGCCCCGAGTGAATCGCCAGTCCACGTGAGGTCTAGCTTGGATCAGCTTTGGAAAACAGAGCCCGGGCCGTATCACCAGAGGAGAAAATACTGCTCGCGGGAACCCGGGTAGACGCCCAGGAGGGGTAAATGAGACAGGTGGGGTGCGTGGCAGAGGAGGGACTCGCTTCTCTCCATCACACAAGGCAGATCTCATCCAAAGAATCACGCTTTGCGTCAAGAGCCGAATGGACCTGCCCCACACTGGCACGATGGGGCATTTGTGAGGCCCGAACTCCTGGGATTCTTCAACCCTCAAGTGACTACCCTACTGGAAGCCCACCTCATTGAAGAAGCCAGATTTCGGGGACCAAAGGCAGACTTCCTGGGGTCTTAAACACAGCCCCACTGTCAACTAAAATAATAAATTCCCAGAGGTGGGTGTGGAGCGTTCACAGGTGCTCCCTACGCAAGAAAGAAGAACGAATTAGAGAACACGGCAAAGCCCCTGGCCCGAGTGGAGTGACGGGAGGAGAACAAAAAGACTCGCTATGAATTTGCCAAGACGACGCGCAGAAAGAAGCGAGAGAGGGGTCGCTGGGGAGAAGGCACGCGGAGCCAGCGGAATCTGTGATCGCAAGTCCAAGGGAGCAGTGGGTCTGGTTCTTAAAGAGATAAGGCTAGAGGAGGGGTGGAGGGAGCGATAAGTGGCAGGCAAAAACACTCAGATCTGCTTAATTTAAGTCTAGCCTTTCAGTATGGCGGAAAGTCTTGGCAAGCGCATCTTCCCCTGTCCAGAAAAAAGAGTGGGGGGAAAAAAAAAAGATACGTAGGCCCCAGCGAGATTTGAACTCGCGACCCCTGGTTTACAAGACCAGTGCTCTAACCCCTGAGCTATGGAGCCAACTGCGACTGGGCATTCTGCGCACGAGCAGTTGATACCGCTATGTCACCGCGCAGCCGCAGACAGAAGAGCTACGCGAAGAGGCGGGGCCCACGCCCCTCAGCCAGTGACCGCCCCGTCCTGCTGCCGCAGCTGAGTCTGCGACATCAGGAAGTTTCAGTGTCACCGACCGAGCCGCAAATCCTGGGAGAAAGTCCAGCGTAGAGGGGACCACGTAGGTGGGCGGAAGCTGGGAAGGATCGGGTGAGGGCGGGGAAGGGGGTGGGGCCACCAGTGGGCGGAATTGTTGGACGGCCAGGGGCCTTCCGCCTGGCCTGCGGATCAGGGGTGAGACTTGAGTAGAGAGGTCAACTAGTAATTGTGTATGAGAATCGGGTTCAAGGCTGAGGCCCTGAGGGGAAAGCTAAAGGAATGGTGTCAATATGCCTGTCCTGAGAGGAAACCAGCTAGGCTGGTAGAAGAGATGATCAGGAGGGAGAGATTGGTAGAGAATGGAGGGAAAATCAGGTGGTCAGTGTGTTAACGACTGCATCAGGACAGGAGACCCAGATCACTGGGTATCCAGGCCCAAGGAAGTTTCCTAGGTGCCTCCCCGTCTGGATGCTGAGGACCAGTGTGAGGGATGTGGGTGTCAAGGATGTGGGTTCTCATGTCTATCGCAATTTAAAGCAAATTAGGAAAAAGCAACTGTTGCCTGGAAAATCCCATGGACGGAGGAACCTGGTAGGCTGCAGTCCATGGGATTGCGAAGAGTCAGACATGACTGAGCCACTTCACTTTCACTTTTCACTTTCATGCATTGGAGAAGGAAATGGCAACCCACTCCAGTGTTCATGCCTGGAGAATCCCAGGGACGGGTGAGCCTGGTGGGCTGCCGTCTGTGGGGTCGCACAGAGTCGGACACGACTGAGCGACTTAGCAGCAGCAGCAGTAGAAGCCTGTCTTGGACTTTGGGAGAGCTGAGTCCATCATGGCCCCCCAAAGGACCCACGGAGCAAAGGACAGAGGTTGAAAGCCTGGGTAAGGGACAGGAACCCTAGCCCAGAAGTGGTCAGAAAGTGTCTGTAGTTGGTGGAACTTGGTCTGATGGCCCAATCTGTTCTTTGGTGCCTTCAAGTCCAGATGACTTTGATCACTGGGTAGCCAGGCCCAAGGAAGTTCCCTAGGTGCCCTCCTGTCTGGATGCTGAGGACTAGTGTGAGGGTCTGGTGTCAAGGATGTGGGTTCTCATATCAAAGTAGCTCTCAAGGATCCAGGACCAATGAACAGGTGGTGTCAGAAGGAAACCAAATTAGGCCAGTCATTGCTTTCAGAGGTCCAGACATCTCAGAGAGCTTACAATGGTCACAGGATGGAAGAGGAAATGTGTACACAGGCATACTCACACCAGCATTGTGACATCCTAAGTCACTGCACCACCCTGGAGACCAAGAGAGAACATCTCTCTTACCAACCATGTGTGATTATTATGTACTGTTGTTACGTCTTCAGATATGTATATATCTATCTAGTTATTCTACAAACTCTGACAGACATATAGTCATATTCACAAACATAAAAGCTGAAAATATACAGACAGCCAGATCCTACAGGTCAGTGCCCAGACCTGATCCTACAGGCACCTCCCACCAGTCACCCTACCTTCTGTGATCCATAATGTGTTGCCGTACTTATTAGAGGATAGAAAGGGTAATTGGGACACTGAATCAAAAAGCCATACAGCCATACATGAGGGCTTGATGATTTCCCTTGTAGAAATCAGTGTATTCAAATACATGGACTGGGTACAGTGTTCTAGAGCTATACAACATAGGATTTACCCTTTGGGATGCTGCTGTAGGCTGGACTCTTAAATGATACTGTCCCCAGCCTATAGGACACTGGATTCTGATTGTCTGGTGTTATGTCCACTGGGTCTACGTCTAGAACAGTGTCATGCTGGCCTGACCAAAACATCTCTCCTATAGTCCCTTGTATGCAAAGTGTGCTTGAAGCATCTCAGGGACAGAGCATGGAAACCAAGATGCTTGTAAGTCAGACTATTTAATTGTCACTGTCCCTGCATGCCAACAATATGTGCAGGACAGAATTAGGTCTGAGACTGGCTTTCATCTAGCTAGGTAGCTAGGTAATGGGGGAAGGAAACCTTTGACCTTCACCTAAATATGGGGTGGCTAATATTAATATTTTACAACAACAAATCAATAATAGGGTGTGACCATACTGATACTGACCTAGGTCTGTTTGTACCTAAACCCTATATGCATACTTATAAATGCCCTCTATAAAATTTACATGGCCCTGCACCCCATTCCTGAGATCTAAGACATATACACACATAACACATGTTCCTCACACACATAAACACACATGCCAACCCAGTCTGGCAGAAACTTTGCTCACAATTGCTCTTGCATTCAAACTGGGGGAGTTGAGAATTAGCCAAGGCACCATACAAATGAGCTCACAGTCTGTATTTCCATCCCCTTTTCCAGGAGCATACTAAGCAGTGAACAGCCCACCTCCACCCTCCCAGTAATGCAGCCATACAGAAGCTGGGGAACAATTAGCCAAAGGAATAACAGAGGCCAGGGTACAGACTGAGCAGACCTTGAAACCAGGGTCTTCTGCCGTTGGCATACATTTGAGAAGCTCCAGGAACTGTCTGTCAGGGGTATGCCTGTGCCCTGCACACTTCCATGCTGGAGTTAATTGCTTCTGTAAAATTATAAATGCTGCCTTGAGTTTCAAAATTCCATAATCTTTGGTCTCCTTACCCAAGGGAGACTGTACTTTGGCACTTGGAAAGGGTTTAGGCAAATGTGAGAATGTGGGACTGTCATTGTGGCCAAGGATATACATATAATCTCATCAGGCTAAGCTGTGTTGAGTGACAGCAATGCCAATAGGCTGTTATCCTGGGCTATTCCTATTGTACATATCAAGGGTCCCTTTCCAGTTCTGGCCTAGACTCTTCTTTGGGCTGGGAATACCATGCTCCTCCCTGAGTGCTTTGTCAAGCTAGCCAGATCCAGGTTCTGAAGGCAAAGCTGGCAGCTGACAAGAAGGCAAAGCAGAACGGATCATGAAGCTGAGCGGTCTGGGATGAAGCTGCCCTCTTGCACAGCCAGAGCTTGGTTTTATTCCACGGAACTAGAGGTCCTGCTGAATTGGGGTAGTGATAGGAAGCATCTCTGATGGAGCTGGGCTCCTCTCATCCACCTCCACCTCCTTACAGCTCATGCCAAATCGTCACCAGGACAACAGGCAAGAGACAGAAGGGAGAGTCCAAGGCCATATATTCCCCTGCTCAATTAACCTTAGAGCCTGTTTCCCCAGTAGCCCAATCTCATGTCTTTGAGTTGTGGTCTGCAGAAGCCCCTCTAAGGCAGCCTGGGGCAACAGTCAGGAAGACAGACCCAAAGTGTCCAGGAGGTTCCATCCGAGGGCAACAACCCTTCCCATGGGCAGCCAGGATTGGGAGGAGTTCACCCTTGACTGGTTTACTCCCTCCTGGAGGCCGGGCAATGACTCTCAAGGCCAGATTCGCAAGTAGGTGCCGGTGGAGCAGACAGAGAAAAGAGGGAACACGCGCTCTTGGAAGTTGACGCGGAAGGTATAGATGTGGCGCATGTCCTCTGCAGCGTAGAAGGACACAGCCCCCACCTCCAGATCCAGGGCGACCCGCACGCGGGACAGGTGCCCACAGCTGAGGGGCGTCCGTTCAGGGCTGGTCACCGCCCAGTACTGCCCGTTGTTGAGCTGCAGCGCCCAGACGCCCTCCTCCGGGGTGAAGGGCGTGAGACCCTTGCGGCGCACGCTCTCACGGGCCACGCCGAAGGCCCAGCCGTCCTTGGAGCCCACTTCCACTTCCCAGTGGTGCCTCCCAGAAGAGAAACCGCAGGAAGCCAGAACTCGTGTGTTGGTGTCGAAGCGGCGCGGGTGGCTGGGCAGGTCCTGGGCTTGTTGTCCAAGGCGCACGCTCTTAAGATCCAAAGAGAGGATGAGGCGGGGGTTGGCCGTGTCGGGGTCCAAGGTCAGCTCCACTGCGGGGGATGGGTGGTTTAGGGGAGGTGGGGAGACAGAGAGAAGACTTCCCATGCAGGCTCCTTGCACAGCTCCCCTCACCCCACTGTCCCCTCAAATAAGTATATGTTGAAATCACGCAACTACAGTTTATGGGCTTGATTTGGATCTCAATTCAAACAAATCGATAAATCCAATTTAAAACACTTGTATCATAATTTATGGAAAAGTTTTTCCATAAAGTTTTCTTTGATATTGTATTACCTTTGTGATACTATGTAAAATTTTACTTAAAACATATATGTATTATTAAACTGTATTTTATAGCAAAAAGACACTTGGGAATTCTGGACACTAGATACTGGAAAGAATCATTAATTTTTTATTTATAACAATGGTTTCCTCTTTATGCCTTTTTAAATGTCTCTTTAGAGACAGCACACTGAGATATATATGAAATGATATATATGAAATCACAGTTATCTATGATTTGCTTCAAAATAATCCAGTGGCAAGAAGTAGGTAGGGATGTTTATGAAAAATACTAGTCATGAGTTGATCATTGCTGAAGGTATATGACGGAGAAGGCA
Source organism: Cephalophus harveyi (assembly GCA_006410635.1). Classification (NCBI taxonomy): domain Eukaryota; kingdom Metazoa; phylum Chordata; class Mammalia; order Artiodactyla; family Bovidae; genus Cephalophus; species Cephalophus harveyi. Next base: position 690,932 of record SJYT01082292.1, read on the forward strand.
ATGGCACCTGACTCCAGTACTCTTGCCTGAAAAATCCCAGGGACGGAGGAGCCTGGAAGGCTGCAGTCCACGGGGTCGCTGAGAGTCAGACACGACTGAGCGACTTCGCTTTCACTTTCCACTTTCATGCATGGAGAAGGCAATGGCAACCCACTCCAGTGTTCTTGCCTGGAGAATCCCAGGGACAGGGGAGCCTGGTGGGCTGCTCTCTATGGAGTTGCACAGAGTTGGACATGACTGAAGTGACTTAGCAGCAGCAGCAGCAGAAGGTATATGATGAGTACGTAATACTTGTTATGCTCTTCTCTCTANTGCATGGAGAAGGCAATGGCAACCCACTCCAGTGTTCTTGCCTGGAGAATCCCAGGGACAGGGGAGCCTGGTGGGCTGCTCTCTATGGAGTTGCACAGAGTTGGACATGACTGAAGTGACTTAGCAGCAGCAGCAGCAGAAGGTATATGATGAGTACGTAATACTTGTTATGCTCTTCTCTCTACTTTAGTGTATGTTTGAAACCTTCCATAATGAAAAGTTAAAATACGCACACTTGCTGTAAGTACTACTATGTTCGAGGTCTGTTCTAGGCCCTGTGAATCCCACAGAGGAATATCCCTGCCCTCCTGCAGCTTCCTTTCTATGGGAAGAAGGAGGAGAGACAATAAATGATAAAGAGATCAGGAGAGCAGGCTGTAATTTCAACTAGACGGGCCAGGAAAGGCCTTACCAAAAATGTGCATATGAGCACAGACATCAAGGAGATGAGAAAGCCAGATAGGTGGCTGTCTGGGGGAAGGGTGTTCCAGGCCCTGGCACAGCCAGTGCAGTGCAAAGGCCCTGAGGTAGCTGTGTGCTCCTGGTGCATTCCAGTAGCAGCAAGTGCATGTGTGACTGCACAGAGTGAACCAGGGGAAGAGTATGCAGTGAGGCTAGATTTCACGAGACCTTGAAGACCAGTGCAAGTTCTCCAACCCTTACTGAGTGAGAGGGAGAGGCAGGGCTGTCACAGAGTCTGGAGCAGAGGAGGACATAGTCTGACTCAGTTGGCTTACTAGGTAAGATATGACTTAGCTTAGTCATCAGCATCAGGAATATGTGCCTTCCCCTCCCCACTTTCCCAGTCCATTGGGGTTAGATTCCACTCACCCCAGGACTCTGCAAGAATAATAACTGCTTCCCTTCCTGACAGTCTGACCCCTGACCCAGCATACAACCCCTGTCCCCAGAAGAGGTTTCCGTCTGTCTGGGAGTGGAAACAGGGAAGAGAGGTTTGTCCAGGTGACTGACAAGCACTTCCAGATCTAAATACCCCAAGGTGCAGGGCACTCCTACTCTGGAATGACCCACAGCTTTATAGGCCTATGGGCCCGACTGTGACCTGAAGGAATCATAATTATGAGGATGAGGGAGAAAGGACAGCTGATGGCCGAGTTGCTTAGGTAGATGGGCAGAAGGAACCAACCATGCACAGAACCCAGAGAGACAGTTACTGTGTCTCCACATTGCCAAATGACAGGTACTCACTGTCACAACAACCATCGTACCTTTCTCCTCTTTCTCCAGCTCTCCCCGAAGATCCTCTGAAGAGAAGAAACAGAGCAGGTTGTGCATGAATGACATGGAAAATTTCTATCTAGCAAAGACAGTGACACCATCTCTTGACTTGTAAGCCCCACTGACTCACTCAACTCCCCAGATAACCTAGAGATGACAGGCAGGTACCGGGCCAAGCACAAGGGTAGAAAGGGGACAGTAGTCTAACTGTACCTCTCCCACCTCCCCCTCTTTTGTCTGGAGCCATTCTGCGCTGAGCTCTCCTTCCTCATCCTTCTTTCTGCCCCTAATGACCCTCGACTCCATCTGTCTTCAGTTGAAGCTTTGTGTCCTGGGGTAGGGATGAGGGTTCTAAATAAATTGGCCACCACTAACTGCCCAAACCAATCTGGCTTTGAGAGACCCACTAGTTCCTATTTTATCACACAGCTTCTGGAAAGGCACATCCTTAGAACCCTGAACCACCAACACCAGGCCTGCAAGGCCCAGCCCCACACACAGGCCCCTACCTTTGAACTTCTTGAACAGCCCCTTTAAGACAAAGGTCTTGAGGGAAGCATTCCAGACTTTATTCTTCATCTCAGAAGAGACTGTGGTTGGCTTGGGGGCAGGCACATTGCTGCACCTGCAGGACAAGGACCCTGAAGAAGGCCCACAACCACTGTCCCACTCCCACTGGGCTTGGCAGTTAGAATAGTGAGGTCCTCTGGGTAAAGAAAGGTGAAAAGGAGAGCCTGACCCTGTGCTGAATACCAGGCCAGGCAGGCAGATGTTTGCCTCAGAAAGTACTCAGGTAAGCTGGTGAGGGGAACAGGAGGTGAGAAGTCAGGATGGGGAATGACAAGAGGAAGCACAGTGGGAGAGAAGCGCCTCCTGAGAGAGGCCTCAGGTATTGTTAGGTCCACTCACCTGCCTAGTGTGTTTTTGAATTCCTGGAAGGAAAGGTGAGAGAAAACCAGATAAGCATTCATCTTTGAGAAAATAAAACTGGTTCCTTGCCCTGCTTCCAGAGGAATAAGCAATACAGAGATGCATTACCCCACACCCACACTGCTTGCCTGGGCCCATGTGGCAACAGCTTCCTCATATGGCAGACCACTGCATGTCTCCTCAACAAGGTAGACCCCTCAACCCTGCCCACACCTCTGCAATTGCTCCCATCACTACAGAATCGTCACTGGAGACAAGTGCCAGGACTCAACGTTGCTTCTGCTTTTAACATCGCCTAAGAAAACTGATGGGGCTTCTCTAGTGGCTCAGATGGTAAAGAATCTGCCTAAAATGCCGGAAACCTGGGTTCGATCCCTGGGTAGGGAAGATGCCCTGGAGAAGGAAATGGCAACCCACTCTAGTATTCTTGCCTGTACAGAAGAGCCTGGCTGGCTATAGTCCATGGGATTGCAAAGAGTTGGACATCACTGAATGACTAACACTTTCAAGACAACTGACAGCCCCTACGCAACAACTGGTCACTCAGATCAGTGCTTTTTTCCCCCATATTTTATTATTTTTCTTCTTTTTTATTTTTTAAATTATGAAAGTATGATAACACATTTACCAGAGACTTGGAAAATACAGAACAAAGTTACATACAGTTCCACTATATATCACAATTATTTTTTAAATAGATAAGATTTTTAGTTGAAGTTTCAACTAAAAAAGTTTAGTTTAGCTTCAGACTCTCAAAAATTAATAAAATGAATAGACAGATAAGTAGAAGGATATAATAGATCTGAAAAGCACTGTGAACCAATCCAACATAATTAAGATTTATACAATTTTTACACAACAGCAAGATACAAATTCTATTCAAGTTCCCATAGACTATAAACCAGGAAACATTGGAACATATCCAGGGACATAAAGTGTTAGTCGCTCGGTCATGTCCATAAAACAAGGTGAAAAAAATTCTTAGACCAGTGCCTTTTAAATGACCATTCTTTTTTGGGGGGTGGGGTGGGCGCTGCATGGCTTGTGGGATCTTATTTCCCTGATTTGTGTGAAAGCACGAGTCCTAACCACCAGGGAACTCCCTTAAATGACCTCTCTTGATCCATTTGTCCATTTGTGACTTGTGAAGTTTAATTAGTGGATTGTGACTATTTATTTTAGAAGGACATATGATAGAATAGAAAACATCAAAGTGCATCACATGTAGTACAGGTGTTATTTTCTGAGACTTTTTTCACACATATGTATATAATAGAATGCATTGTAAGATATACTATTATGGATCATGGTCAAGAAAAAATTTAATCACATCCTTTTAGACTGCTAACCCCAGGAAAATCAGGGCTTTTCTCTTTAATACCCTTTGGCTCCAGATTGTGTGATTCCACTAAACTAATTCTGTTCTTGCTGCTGTTTCTTCATTTGAAAAGTGGGAGGGATAAATTCAAGCCTTGTGCCTTAAAATTAATGACTCATACCCCTGGCCAAGCCAGACTCACCTGGAGAAAGTCAAGATCAGGCTTGCAAGTTGTCTCCTGGATCTGACTGCTGAGCTTGGAGAGCTGGGCAATCTCATCCCCAAGCTGGGCCAAGTTCTCATTCTGCTTCTGTGTCACCTCCCGGGACAGCTCCTCCAGGCGGCCTAGGAGCCGACCCTCCTGCTCCACCAGGAAGGCCCGCAGAGCCTGGAACTCCGCCCCTACCTTCTCTTGCTCAGCTGCCATCTGCTTCTGTCTCAGGAGAAGTGAAGTTGAAGAAGGCAAGGGAGGTGGTCATTGATGGGTCATCGATCCCATCCTATTTGGATGGGAGCCTCTGTGCCATCTCACAGGACAGGGTTCCATCTCCCTCAGTGTTCAGGGGTCAGAGACTCATGTACACATACCCACAGTGCACACACTCTAGTTTAAGTACCACAGTTCCGAGCCTGCAGTAGCCTCGACATTTGCTTTCCCTTCCCCTGTCCCAGTGGTGCCCATGTGTCACTTTAGACCTGGGCTCTCCCATCAACCTAGGACAACTTCAAAGTCACTCCAGAACCACTCAGGGCTGCAGTTTCCTCATTTGAAAAATGGAAGGGATAAATCAGTGCCTTCTGTAGTTACTGTAAAGATTAAGCTGAGGTCCCCAAACACATTTATTTTGTGTTAAAAACAAGACAACCGGCTCCAAATGGAGTCACTTATGCTAAGCCTCATGTCACCAAACTGAGACCTAATTACAGTTTCAGCTCTCCCAGAAATATTATCTTAAACCATCCTATAAGGAATGGCCTCTCAAAGTTTGTTTAGTAACCTGTCTGATAAAACCATGTCAGCCACTACAAGGAAAGCAACTTTGCAGTAGCCAACCCACTTTTCTGTGTGTGTGACCAAATTTGTGATCTTTATTCTGTGGAAATCCAAACACATTATGGTTTCAAGTTACTAGAGTGGGAAAGTTGGAAAACATTAAAGTTGCAGAGTTGGAAAGCACCTTTTACAGCACACAGTGAGATCTCAAACGTAATGCTGTCGAACTCTTCTCACTTCTATTTAGTTCAACATTTCTGGCTATGATTTAATAGATGATTTACAAGGCAACTTTAAGGTGTGACTTTGAAGCAAAACCTTTGTGGAACTGGGAGTGCCAGTGAAAATTCGTTTTAAGACATAGAAACTTAAAGTGAACCAACAATGTCACTGGCTGTCAGATGGACAAGCCAACATAGTACCCTAAGTCATTGTTAGGCTGCAAGGCTGAAGCAAGGTATGGAGAAATGGTGTCAGGTCTCACATTTAAAGAAGCATATTCAGTGTTAAAACATCTACTATTAGAGTATCAAAATTGCAAAATTGGAAGTAAATTTTAAATAACTCCACTTTCACAGCTTTTTTTTGTTTTGTTTTTTGTGTTTTTGCCCACATGGCATGTGGGATCTTAGTCCCCTGAGTAGGGATTGAACTCATGCCCTTGCAGTTGTAGCATGGAATTCTAAACACCGGACCTGCCAGGGAAGTCCCTCAAAGCACTTCTGATATTTAAATTCCCTCTGATATTTAAATTCCCTCTCTAATCAGACACCCAAGTCACTTTTGGATCATAAATCATGTTGATGAATCAGTTTATAAGCCCTCAGTAGTGCTGACTGAGGCTCCCCAGGCAGCAAAGACAGTTCTTACTCAGAATATGTGTCAGTTTCAGCCAAGATAAAATACTGTCCCTTCCAGGGTGGAAGAGGTCCAAGGCAATCCATCTGCTACCAAGTAACTGGTTTCCTTCAAGGATGATGCTGTATCAGGCCTCCACATTGCTTCTGTTGCTGCCAGGCTGAATATTGTATGGATCACAACAAACTCTAGAAAATTTTTAAAGAGATGGGAATACCAGACCACCTTTCCTGCCACATGAGAAACCCGTATGCAGGTCAAGAATCAACAGTTAGAACCGTACGTGGAACAACGGACTGGTTCCAAATTGGGAAAGGAGTACATCAAGGCTGTATATTGTCACCCTGCTTATTTAACTTCTATGCAGAGTACATCAGCCGAAACACTGGGCTGGATGAATCACGAGCTAAAANGAATCAACAGTTAGAACCGTACGTGGAACAACGGACTGGTTCCAAATTGGGAAAGGAGTACATCAAGGCTGTATATTGTCACCCTGCTTATTTAACTTCTATGCAGAGTACATCAGCCGAAACACTGGGCTGGATGAATCACGAGCTAAAATCAAGACTGCTGAGAGAAATATCAAACTCAGATATGCAGTTGATACCACTCTAATGACAGAAAATGAAGAGGATCTAAAGAGCCTCTTGATGAGAGTGCAAGAGGAGAGTGAAAAAGTTGGCTTGAAACTCAACATTCAAAAAAACAAGGATCATGACATCTGGTCCCATCACTTCACAGCAAATAGAGGGGTAAAAAGTGGAAATCAGATTTTATTTTCTTGGGCTCCAAAATCACTGCAGATGGTAACTCCAGCCATAAAATTAAAAGACACTTGCTCCTTGGAAGGAAAGCTATGATAAACCTAGACAGTGTAGTAAAAAGCAGAGACATCACTTTGCTGACAAAGTGATAGCCGTTTGTCAAAGCTATGCTTTTTCCAGTAGTCATGTATGGATGTGAGAGTTGAACCATAAAGAAGGCTAAGCACTGAAGAACTGATGCTTTTGAATTGTGGTGATGGACAAGATTCTTGAGTTCTTTGGACTGCAAGGAGATAAAACCTGTCAATCCTAAAATAAATTAATCCTGAATATTCATTGGAAGGACTGATACTCAAACTGAAATTCCAATACTTTGGCCACCCAATGTGAAGAGCTGACTCATTGGAAAATTGAAGGCAAAAGGAAAAGGGGGTGGCAGAGGGTAAGATGGTTATATAGCATCACCAACTCAATGGACGTGAGTTTCGGCGGATGCTAGCAAATGGTGAAGGAAGCCTGCTGTGCTACAGTCCATGGGGTCGAAAAGAGTTGGACAGGACTTAGCGACTGAACACAACAGCAAAGAAAGAACGCCAGTGATCAGAGGTAACAGCATATCCACAAGACCTAAGTGAGAATATGCTGTGTGTAAGCTTTATATTCTATTCTTTCCAATATTACTATTCACGGGATTTTCTCCCCCTGTGTTTTTAGACCCAGACTCTCACCCCGATCCTCTTGATTCTTTACACAAACACATGAGAGGGACTCTGTGTGATATCACAAGTGGGGCCTCTCATGGCCAGTGAGAAGAATCCCATCCCTCCAGGACAAGCTCAAATGTCAACGTTCCTTTTCCCTGAAAATGTTATGGGAGGAAAGAGTAGCTAGAAGAGCAGAGTGTAAGTGAGTTCTGAAGTCAGGCGACCCGGGGTTCAGGTCACTGCTGCCTCGTCTTCAGGATGTTGGGCAAACAGGCAGCAGCAACATGGGGCACTTTACAGGTATCAGCTCCCTCAGTGGTGACAACCACCCAACGGCATGGATATACTCTCATCCCAATTTACAAATGGGGAGACGAAGACAGAGAGGTGAATTACCAGGAAGCGGGAAGTCAGGATTCTAATCCAGGGAGTCGGCCTCAAAGTCCAAGCTTCTTACACAATAACACAAGTGGAAATAACACAAGTGTAACAATATTTGCCAAAATACTCTAAATCAGGGTTTCCAGCCTGGGCGCTATTGACACTTGAAGCTAAATAATTATTTGTTGTGGAGGGCTTTGTCCTCTGCTTTGCAGGATGTTTAAGCAGTACCCTGGCCTCTACCAGTAAACACCAGTAGCACCTCGGCCCCAGTGGTGACAACCAAAAATATCTCCAGGTGTTGCCAAATGTTCCCTGGGGCCCAAAATTGCCACCAGTTGAGAACCACTTCTCTAAATAGTTAGAGCATTTTCAAATAAAAATGTTCTTTCTCTTTGTTCTCATGGCAGCAATAATTGTTTCATGAAGCAGGTATTTTGCAGTTATAAAGAGTGTACGGGCCAGAGAGGGGTTGGCTGAGTGGGTGTAGGACAGAATAGAAAGTGCTAAGCAAGGCCATGGGATGTAGGATCAGAGACCATGAAGCTGCCCACGCTGGAGAAGGCCCTCTGGTCATAGACGTACAGCAATGGCCCAAGAGCCACACGTTTGTTCCTTTTTCCAGCAGAGAGGGTGGAGGTGTGGAGCGGTGAGTTCTTCCTTATGGAGGGACGTGAATGTTCAGAAGAGAAGGCCTGAGGTGTGCACGGGATGCAAGTGTACCCGATGCAGTTCAGGATCAGGAAAGAACACTG
>SJYT01082293.1:0-26094 GCA_006410635.1 Cephalophus harveyi
GAATTAATAGGTTAGACATTTGTAAACAAATTTGTAAATTAGCTTTTCCAATATGTAAACATTGTATTAATGAATGATAGAGGACCCAAAATGACTCTTCTTTCTCATGTCCACCCCCAACAAAGCGATGATTAATTGCCTCATTCCACTGACGTCCAGGTGTGAGTCTGGACATCAAAGTGACCCACGTTTCTTCTTAATCACTACAATATGTCCATTATTTAGGAAGTTACCTACTTTACACAAGATAATGAGCTTCTCAGATATTTTTAATATGTGGAACTGTATTGACAAGTAAGGAAAATTTAAATCCCATAGCTACTTTGAGTAAGAAAAATATAATATGGNATCACTACAATATGTCCATTATTTAGGAAGTTACCTACTTTACACAAGATAATGAGCTTCTCAGATATTTTTAATATGTGGAACTGTATTGACAAGTAAGGAAAATTTAAATCCCATAGCTACTTTGAGTAAGAAAAATATAATATGGGTTAAAAGAAACTCAAAAACCAAGGAAGACAAAACAGTTTTGTAGAAGCTTGATAAAGCAGAGAGTCAGGGATGCTACTACAAGAATTGACATGCTCGAGGTGCAAAAGAATTAATGTTAAAATTTGTTTTGAAACTGCTGAAATTCAACAGTGATTTTAGCTACCTACCTGGAGTAGCTTCCAGTATGTAATTTTTTCTCCATTTCTCAAGTTCTACATTTTGTGCTCTGATTGGACTGTTGTAACAAAATGTTATAGATTGAACTGGAGTAGAAAATGGCAATCCACTTCACTGTTCTTGGCTGGAGAATCCCATGAACAGAGGGACTTGGCAAGCTACAGTCTATGGGTTTGCAAAGAGTTAGACATGACTAAGTGACTGAGCACACAGATCAGGTGCCTCAAGCAAAAGACATTTATTTTTCATAGTTTTTGGGGCTGGGAAATTCAAAATCAGTGTGCTGGTCATTTAAGTTCCTTATGAGAGCCCTCCCTGGCTTGCCTTCTCTATGTGTCCTTACATCCACAGAGAGAGAAATTTCTCTTTGTCTTCTTACATATCCAACAATCCCATAATGATAACCACATCATTATCAACCTTAATTGCCTCCCAAGGTTTCTATCTCCACATTTGGTGTTAAAGCTCATAATATGACGTTTCAGAGATAACCAATAAACAGTCCATAGCACTATTTTTCCAATTTTGTATAATACTGCTGACCAGTAAAATCAAACCAGATTTCCTGTTGATGAGCAAGCATGGAAAAATCCTTTTATCTGGCTTTTTACTCCTGAAGTAAGCTGTTGGGTTGAATATTCTATAAATGTCAATTAGATCTTATTGGTTTATGGTGTTGTTGAGTTCTTCTATATAATTGCTGGTTTTCTAATTGTTCTGCCAACTTTTGTGAGAAGATTGCTGAAGTTTCCAACCGTACTTATGGATTTGTCTATATCTCATTTCAGCTTTATCAATTTTTACTTCATGTATTTTATAGCTCTGTTGTTTGGAACATAGATTTTGAAACTGCCATACCTTCTAAGTGAATTTTACCATTATAAAATGTACCTCTCTTTAGGATTTTTTTTTTTTTTTTTTTTGTCTAAAGCATTGTTTAACATAGCCACTACTGCTTTCTTTTGATTGAGGTTCACATGGTTTCACTCTGACAATCTCTTGCCTTTTAAATGGTACATTTAAGCCATTTAAACCTAGTATAATTATTAATGTACTGGGGCTTAAGTCTAATTTTTAAAATTTTTCCTCTGTTCTCTTAGCTTTATATTTTTCTGTCTTCTTTTACCTGACTCTTTGAGGGTTACTTGAACTTTTTTTAGAATTCTATTTATCTCTTGTGTTTTTTAGCATGTTTCTTTATATAGTTTTTAAGGGTTGTTCTATATCATATATGCATTACTTATCACAGTCTACTACTGTTAACACTTTACTAGTTATAGTCAAGTGTAGAAACCATTCTTCCTTTATGTCCCTTCATCTCCTCCATTTATAACATAATTATCTTAAATATTTTCTTTAAATGAATTTTAGATACAACAACAAAGCATGATCTATTAAAAAATAATTTAGACTTTATGAAAATTAAATAGCACTACTCTGTGCAAGAAAATACAAAGAGGATTGAAAGACAAGCCAGATTTGGAGAAAATATTTTCAAAACACATATCAGATAGAGGACTTAAATCCAAATATACAAAGAACTCTTAAAACTCAGTGATAACAAAATAAGAAACTCAGTCTAGAAGATAAAGAAAACATCTAAATAGTCATCTCACCAAATAAGATACACAGATGTAAAATAAGGATATGAAAAGATGCTCAACATCATATGTCATAAGAAAATTGCCAATTAGGATAATGAATTGCAACTACATTAGAATAGATAATTTTTAAAATTTATTTATTATAATTGAAGGCTAATTACTCTACAATATTGTATTGGTTTTGCCATACATCAACATGAACCCACCACGGGTGTACAACTGCTCCTAATCCTGAACCCCCGTCCCAATCTATCTAGAATAGATAATTTTTTAAAAAGACATATGCTAGCCAAGATAGAGCAACAGGAGTTCTCATTCATTGCTAGTGGGAATGCAAAATACAATAGTCACTTTGGAAGATAGTTCATGAATTTACAATAAAACCAAAATAACATTGCACACAATCCAGCGATAGTGCTCCTTGGTATTTACCCAAAGAAATGAAAAGTTTTGTCTGCACAACAACCTGCATACAACTGTTTATAGTAACTTTATTTAAAAACGTATGGACTTTTTAGTTAATAATAATTTATAAATCATCAAAATTTGAAAGCAACCAAGATGTTTTTCAGACGGTGAATGGTAAGTAAACTATGGTATACCTGAAAGTGAAAGTTGCTCAGTTGCATCTGACTTTTTGTGACCCCGTGGACTATACAGCCCATGGAATTCTCCAGGTCAGAATACTGGAGTGAGTAGCCTTTTCCTTTTCCAGGGATCTTCTCAACCCAGGGATCAAACCCAAGACAATATTGTTCAGTTCTAAAAAGACGTGAGCTATTAAGCTCTAGGACATGAAAGAACCATAAACATATACTGTTAATTTAAAGAAGACAGTCTGAAAAGGCTGCTGCTGGTGCTGCTGCTAAGTTGCTTCAGTCGTGTCTGACTCTATGTGACCCCAGAGCCGGCAGCCCACCAGGCTCTCCTGTCCTTGGGATTTCCAGGCAAGAATACTGGAGTGGGTTGCCATTTCCTTCTCCAAAGCATGAAAGTGAAAAGTGAAATCATTCAGTCGTGTCCGACTCCTAGCGACTCCATCGACTGCAGTCTACCAGGCTCTTCAGTCCATGGGATTTTCCAGGCAAGAGTACTAGAGTGGGTTGCCATTGCCTTCTCTGCTGAAAAGGCTATACACTGTATAATTCTGACGATATGACATCGAAAAGCAAGCAAATCTATAGAGATGGTACAATGGTACGTGCTTGTGAGGCACTGGGAGGGAGGGGTTCACAAGAGAGAGAGAGATGAATAGATGAAACACAGGGGAAATTACTCTGTATGATCCTATATTGCTAGATACATGACATAAAGCATTTATCAAAATGCATATAGCTGTAGAACACAAAGAGTGAACCTTAAAGTAAACGATAAGTGCTTAGTTGCTCAGTTATGTCCACCTCTTTGAGAACCCTATGGACTGTAGCCCGCCAGGTTCCTCTGGCCATGGAATTCTCCAGGCAAGAATACTGGAGTGGGTAGTCATTCCTTTCTCCAGGGGAAATTCCTGACCCAGGTATCTAACCCAGGTCTCCTGCATTGCAAGCAGATTCTTTACTGTCCGAGGCACTAGGGAAGCCCAAAGTAAATGATAAACTATAGTTGATAACATATATGAATAATGGTTCATTTGTACCCCCACTAATGTAAGATGAGGAAATGTGTAATCTGTATTATTTGGGTTAGGGGTAGTATCATAACACTTATACATGTACAAGATTATTTAAAAAGCACATTAAAGTATACCAACACAAAGCAGACCAACAGTTGTCCCCTGATGTGAACAGATTGAAAGATGGACTATGCAGGGTCATGAAAACTGCTTTTGTAATGATTAAACTTTTAAAAAATATTGCTTAGTGGGTCTGATTATATAAGCTTGTGTCTAGCAGAAGGAAAAGAAATTTCTGGATCTTGAGTCCTTTTCAGTGTTCGTTCCCATGAGAAGCACCTAATACATACTATTTCTTATCCTCTCAGTAACCAGGAAAGATAGCAATTGCCTTCATTTTACTGATGATGAAACCCAAAGTTTGAAAACTGGGCAAAGACCCTAGTATTAAATGTGCAGTTACAGAAAAATATTCAGGGAAATTATGCATATCGACTTTAGTTTAATGAGTGCATACAATTGCCAAAATGGATCAAATTGTACATTTTAAATGGATACAAACTTCTTATATATTAGTCCTCAATGTTGATTTCTAGAAAGGCAACATTATATCTTTGATCAACATAATGCTTCTACCTTTTGAAAAAATGAGTATACCTAGGTCATATGGTGGTTCTATTTTTAGTTTTTTGCAGAACCTCCATAATGTTCTCCATAGTGGCTGTACCAATTTACCAACAGTATAGAAGGGTTCCACTTTCTCCACACCATCTCTATCATTTACTATTTGTATGTTTTTTGATGATGGTCATTCTGACTGGTGTGATATGATACCTCACTGTAGTTTTGATTGACATTTCTCTAATAATTAGAGAAAACCATAACTCAGAAAGATACATGCATCCCAATTTTCATTGCAGCACTATTTACAATAGTCAAGACATGGAAGCAACCTAAATGTCAATCAATAAAGGAATGGATAAAGAGGATATGGTACATATAAACAATATAATTCAGCCATCAAAAGGAATGAAATAGTGCTATTTCAAGGAAGTGGATACACCTAAATACAAGTGAAATAAGTCAGAAAGAGGAAAAAAAAAAAATATATATATATATATATGTCCCTTATATGTGGAGAGCTTCCCAGGTGGCACTAGTGGTAAAGAACCTGCCTGCCAATGCAGGAGATGTAAGAGACATAGGTTCAGTCCCTGGGATGGGAAGATCCCTTGGAGGAGGGCATGGCAACTCACTCCAATATTCTTGCCTGGAGAATCCCTTGGACAGAGGAGCCTGGTGGGCTACAACCCATAGGGTCACAAAGAGTCAGGCATGACTGAAGCATGTACACTTATATGCAAAATCTAGAAAAAATGGTATAGATGAGCTTATTTCCAAAGCAAAAATATAGACACAGATGTAGAAAGCAAATTTATGGATACCAGGGGGGAAAAGGGAGGTGGGATGAATTAAGAGATTGTGATTGACATATGTGCACTACTACATATAGAATAGATGCTGATTAGACCTTATTGTATAGCACAGTGAACTCTACCTAGTGCTCTCTGGTGACCTACATGGGAAGAAAATGTAAAAAAGAGGGGGTATATGTACACATACCAGTGATTCAGTCTGCCATATGGCAGAAACTAACATGGTATTGTAAAGCAGTTCTACTCCAATAAAAAAATCATCAACAGTAGAACTTCTTATGTTAACTAGTATGGAAAGGAGATGAGAGAGGAATTGGTTGACATATTTAAATGTAGGCAACAAATTAAGGAAAGAAATTACATGACTACTAAAGCAGTCACATATGCCTGTGGGTATAGGGTTATAGTTAGTATCATTCTGGTTGTATACCCAGCCCAACATTCATTCCCTTTGATGGCAGCCAGCTCTTCTGCCATTTAGGAGTACTTTTCCTAATTTTAGTGAACCTTTCATTCTGAAAAGGTCTGGAAGTTGGAGCCATTACTAACACATCTTCATTAAATTTCTGTAGGATATCTTTATCACTCCTCTTCATGTGGTAATTGAGCCATCAGATAGTGGATAAAACTGCCTTAAAGTCCTACATTTCTATCCCTACTTCTCTCTCCCAAAATATCTGATCTCCACTCCCAGGGAATATTTTTATTCTGGTATAAATTGCAATTTAAACAGTTTTTCTTTTATAGTCATTTCATTCTCTGTTTCTCAAAATCTGTTTCCCTAGACTTTTGGACACAAATCAAATCATAATCTCCTCATTGACTTAAACATTTGTAAACAAAAGCCAGGAAGGCAAGTGCCTACAGGCACCTCTGCCTTCTCCCAAGACATAAATCTACCCTAAGGCACAGAAAAGACATATGGAAGAAAGAAAGTGAAAAATATTTAGAGGAAAATAAAATAAAGCAAAACAACTCTTTCACCTTTCACAGTGTGTTATGATTAAAAAATATATAGATAGATGTGATGATAGCTATGTGTTTGTGTTAGTCAGTCATGTCCGATTTTTTGTAATTCCATGGACTGTAACCTGCCAGGGTCCTCTGTCCAAGGAATTCTCCAGGCAAGAATATTGTAGTGGGTTACCATTTCCTTCTCCAGGACAGAGATAGCTGTACACAAACCATGTCAACTTCAAAATCTGAACTTCAAGCTATTCTGCCAAACAGTTTTCTGCCTTTTACAAATACTTCTCCTTCCCTTCATTTCTGCTGAGTCTCTCTTACTCCAAATTATATTCACAATAGCTCCTTTATTAACATGTCAGAAAATTTCAGAACTAGAAACAGTGCAGTTTGAATAGTTCAGTTGGGTATTTTTATTGAGGTATATAATGTAAAAAACTTAAAATTAAATGATGTTTTCCAACAACTGATCAGACATAAACTAAAGAAAAAACATTTCATCAAATTAACTGAAAAACAAAAGTGTTTCATCATTTATTCATTTGATCTTTAAGTGCCTAAACTGTATATAGATTGCACTGTCCTAGAAGCATAGTCATTTCTGAATTGAAAAAACTCACTTACTGACTGTTCCGCTTCATACCAGAGCCCCTATTGGTGCAAAGCTTCTGCATTCAGTATGTGGAGCTCTGTTTGGAGAACTTATTCTCAAATATTTAAAATGGACTTTATTAAACACAGGTAAATTAAATTAAATTAAAACTTTTAATTAAATACCATTAATCCAGACTTGCACTCTGAGGTGATTTTATTATCAAATAAAAATTTTTCTAAATACAAAAGTTAGTAAATATATGGGAAATATAAATAAAAGACTGAACTTTCCCCCTTGGAATATGTGTGGAGTGTTTGGGTACAGTCTCTGCCACGCTTTAGCTTCAAGCCTAGATCTTCCCCCTAAAAAATAAACTAAAATCCTGGCATTTCAACTTTGCATATGTAGTTTAAATTTACAATAGATGAAGGACAAGTGCCTTCATGGTCAAATTTTCTTCCTTTTTGTGTTATGTTGAAATTTATTTTTAGCTTTCTTTTTCACTAATCTTTATGAAAAAGGACAGATAGATATTTCTTCACATCCACATTTTGGCAGTAAAGCACCCAGCACAGAAGAACAAAATATCTTTTTTAAGTATTACTAACAATTTCTGGTTTCTTACTCTGAGTGCAGCTCTATGACAGAAGATGTAGACACACACACATATACACCCACACATAGAGAAATGAGTACACGCTTTAGATTGGGGATTTTTTTCATGAGAAAAACATGATCAAATAAAAAATAAAACATATTTATATGAAAGTATTTTCATATTACTTTTGTTTTTTTTTATGAAAATGATTTTGACTAGCAAATGGTCCTGTTAGAAGGGCCAACAACCACTTGCCTTACCCAACTGTCTTTTAAATGCAGAATGTGATGTTTAGTTAATATCTAAGCAGAAACAGCTATAGCTACACTGTTTTATAAACATCACTAAAGACAAACTTTTTAACTATGTACTGTCACATAAATATCCTGCTCTTCATAAATGATTTGACTGTTTGGAATCAAAGACAAAGGTGTCCAATGTCAGTGCTTGATCAACTGCATTTCCAATGACAGTCTTTCACATTTTTACAGTATGTTAGAAAAGACACCTGTATAATGTATCTCACAGTGTCTTTTTCTTCACTGACCCCTTGCCACCAACACTACAGCAAATGTTTTCTGGTATGCAGCACATTTCATGATAACATTTTAAAGAAAAGAGGTGAAAGCAAGGATATATTCAAAAGCAAATTTCCTTAATATAAAAAACAGGTTCTCTGAATTTTCTTAATGTAATTGTAGGTGTCATAATTTAATTTACTATATATCATCTGATTTCTTAATTCCAATTAGAAATATAGGAGAATAAGTATTTCCCTGGCAGTCCAGTGGTTAAGACTTTGTGTTTTCACTGCAGGGGCACGAGTTTGACCCCTGATCTGGGAACTAAGATCCCACACACTGCATGGTGGGGCCACAAACAAACACAACAAAACAAAAAGATGAAACAGGAGAATGGGAACTTCACTAAAAAAGATATAGATTTCTAATTACAATGGGTTTTTAACTGGATTATCAGTTCCCCATGACCACAGAAATTGACTTAATTTCTGTTAGGAACTGAATGGAACTAAAAATTTAAGAAATGCTGAATCAAGTGACAAAAATTAGGCTAACTCCATTCAGTTTCTTGAAGGCAGAGTTATAAAAGGGGAGAAAAAAATTATTCCCCAATTGCTTTCTCCTTTGGTAATGATACATTTGTTTTCTATGAGTCTGTTTTTATTTTATAAAATATTCATATGTATTGTTTTTTTATATTCAACATTTAAGTGATATCATATAATATTTGTCTTTGTTTGACTTACTTCATTCAGTATGATAAATTCTGGGTTCATCCATGTTGCTGCTAATGGCAATATTGTATTCTTTTTTGTGGCTGAATAATATCCCATTTTATATATGTACCATATCTTCTTCATCCATTCATGTGTTTCTGTTGATGGACACTTACAATCCTTCCATATCTTAGTGCTGTTATGAACACTGGGGTGCATATATCTTTTTGAATTGCATTTTTCATCTCTTCCAGATATATGCTCAAGAATGAGATTGCCGGATCACATGGTAAGTTTAATTTTAAGGAATCTCTATGCTCTCCTCCTTCAACAATCATAAAGGCTGTCAATTTTTATTTCCACCAACAGTGTATTAGGGTTTCCTTTTCTCCACAACGTTACTGATGTTTATTATTTGTTGACTTTTTGATGATGGCCATTCTGACAAATGTGAGGTGATAGATACCTCACTGTGGTTTCGATTTGCATGCCTCTAATAATCAGTGATGTTGAGCCTCTTTTTGTGTGCCTGTTGACCAACTGTATGCTGAAGACTTTCTCTTGATCCTGGACTTTGCTTTTTCAGGTGCTCAGGATACCAATCATAATCTCTCCAGTGGTTTTAAGTTTTGGTAAATAAAATTCATAAAGGCATTTGTCTGCAAGAACCTCTGCCTTCCTCAGAACAAATCCTCTCTCAGGAAAGAAAGCAGAGATCACTGCCTTATTTATATCACTCTGTCACCCATAACAATCTCCAACCAATGACAGATGAAAGTTGGTTTAAACGTCTCAGTTCTCTCATGCTTCAGGTGATATAAATCTCAGCCAAGTGTTCTGTTCTATGCTCCTGGAGGTTTCCTAGCAGGATTAATCTCCAGATACCCACGGTTATAGGTGACTTGGTAACATACACTTTTATCAGTTGCCTTTCCTTGTCTCATTTTCCATTCCTAGATAGGAGTTTTAGTCCATCTCCCAAATAAAACCCTTCACTTGAATTTTTAATTCTGAAGATACCAAACAACAACAACAACAAAAACCTGTTTTTGTCATCTGATGACTTATTTTATTAGTTTTTGCACCAAAATTAATTAAGGACACATATATGTGTAATTACTCTACCCCATTCCATGGAAACAGGAGGAAAGAGAGAAGAAGACACAGGTAAAGACCAAAACCAAAAATATTTATTTCTTAGCCCAAAGAAATCCCCACAGCTGTCATATGCAGGCAAGTGATGAGTCAGAAAAAAAAAAAAATCTGCTAAGATACTGTTTTTTGTGACTTGGAATATTTTAATTCCTCACTGAGTTCTTCTTTCTTTATTTTAATGACATATGAACTGATAATTTAGAACATAGACTTTCATCCAAGATGTCAGAGAATTTATGTAGGAGTCTGTTATTTCTTTTATGTCACTATGAATTCTCTATATCTATTAATTTGTGTTCTAAACTCCAGGTCTTGACATAGCCTCTTATTGTTTTTCATAACTTTCTCAAGGAAACTGTAGCCATATGTAGTCATTATTTTATTTTTTATCAAAAATCTTTTTTGATTTTTAGCTTTGACTATTTAAACAGATTAGCATGTATATATGCATATTTGTTAATTATGGCTTAAGAATTACTAACATGCTTCTGCTTTGTATGTTGTTGTTCAGTTGCTCAGTCATGTATGACTTTTTGCAACCCCATGGACTTGCAGTATGCCAAGCTTCCCTGTTCTGCACTATCTCTCAGAGCTTGCTAAGCTTCATATCTATGGAGACCAGTGATGCTATCTAATCATCTCATCCTCTGTTGCTCCCTTTTCCCACTGCCCTCAGTCTTTCCCAGCATTAGGATTTTTTTCCAATGAATCAGCTCTTTGCATCAGGTGTCCAAAATATTGCAGATTCAGCTTCAGCATTAATCCTTCCAATGAATATTCAAGGTTGATTTTTTTTTTCTGGTTTGACTAGCTTGATCTCCTTGCTATCCAAAGGACTCTCAATAGTCTTCTCCAGCACCATAGCTTGAAAGCATCAATTCTTCAACTCCCAACCTTCTATATGGTCCAATTGTCAATCTGTACATGACTACTGGAAAAACCATAGCTTTAACTATACGGATCTTTGTCAGCAAAGTGATGTTTCTGCCTTTTAATACACTGTCGAGGTTTGTCATAGCTTTCCCTCCAAAGAACAGGAGTCTTTTAATTTCATGACTGTAGTCATGGTTCACAGTGATTTTTCAGCTGAAGAAAATAAAATATACCGCAGCTTCCACTTCTGCCCAATCTATTTGCCAAGAAGTGATGGGACCAGATGCTACGATCTTAGTTTTTTGAATGTTGAGTGTTAAGTCAGTCAGCTTTTTCAGTCTTCTCTTTCACGTTCATCAAGAGGCTCTTTAGTTCCTCTCTGCTTTCTGCCATTACAGTGGTATCATCTGCATATCTGAAGTTGTTGTTATTTCTCCTGTCCTTTTAATTCCAGCTTGTGATTTATCCAGCCTGGCATTTTGCATGATGTACTCTGCATATAAGTTAAATATGCAGAGTGACAATATAGCCTTGAAGTACTACTTTGCCAGTTTTGAATCAGTCCGTTTTTTCATGTCCAGTTCTAAAAGTTGCTTCTTGACCTGCATACAGGTTTCTCAGGAGACAGGTAAAGTGATCTGGTATTCTCATCTGCTTAAAATTGTCCACATTTTGTGTATCTTGAGCAAGAAATTTAACATATTTGTTCTTCAGTTCCTTCATTAGTAAAACCAAAGGTTAAATTTTGAACAAAATTTAAATTAAATACTACAATAAAATACTTAGTATATGGCTACAATTAGCATTGTCCAATGAGGGTGAGTTATGGATACCACCATTGCAACTAACTGTAATAAAATGACAATTATAAGCATTTTTCTATTAATATCTGAAGCATAAGACACTTATATTGCCATCAGAATCTCATATGACAAGCAGATACTTTTCCAAAATATTTAGGGAGTGTTGAGATACACAATGGACTGCAGAGGAAAAAAAAAAAAGCATTTAGTTTCCCTAAACTTATCTATATGAAAATGTTGTATAGCAATTATTGCAACCAAACGTTCAATTAATTTCTATGAAGATCCCAAATAAAGCATTTTTCTCAAGTTTGAATGACATTGCCTGTGTTTGCAAACTTAAGTGTGAGTGGCAAATGGTTAAAACAATGGAAGATTTTTTTTTTTTTTTTTTTAACAGATACAAAAATCCTTCCTACAAAGGATCCTTCTTTGTAGGATCCATCCTCCCTCCCCTCCTCCTTCAACAAGTATCAACTCGGCAAAACCTTTTAAAAAACATTAATTTGATTCTTTCTAGACACAGTGAGCATGATAAATGAAAATCCTTTTAATAATTTCCACCCTCAATGCCCAAATACAATAAAAATATAGTGGCAGAGGGAATCAAGGACCAGAAAAATGATTACTCGAAGACAACATCGACTTTTATTTGCTTATTCCCAAATCATCTGTATTGAGGAAAAAATTCAATAACATAAAGCATTCAGTGGAACATTTCATAAAACACTCATGTGTACAGGGGATTGTTGGCCTCATTAATAAGTGACAACCGGACATACTTTTATGTTGTAGCTACTTTTCTGAGACTTACCTTGCTCACAGAATGTGTGTGTTGAATTCTTTATAAGTACTTAATCACAAATCAAGGAATTCAACATGTTTTCCACTAGACTTGTGGTAAATTGCAGATGCTGATGTCTTAAACATTTGCCAGTATTTTTTAAAATTGAACCGCTTCTAATTTTTTTTCAATAAAATGTAATTTCCAACATCTTTTATTGCCTCTGCCCCTAAAATGAAAGGAAATTACAGGTTAACTTGGAAATACTATTATGAACCAGGAGCTACAGTGTGGAATTATGAGTTATAAAAGTGGTGAATGGATGAAAAGATTGTCTGTTTGATGTTATATTGACTAGAAAAATATATAGCTTTTGGTTTATTGGAATAAGCTTCTTCACCCTTAAAAAATAAAAAGCCAGAAGTTTACTTTACTTTTTTCTCTGTATATTGCATTACTTAAAATTTTTCTTCAAGACAAAATTCGCTGTTTCATAACAAAATCTCCATAGTCTTGCTCCTCTGTCTTCAGTTTTCTTTCTTTTTTTCCTTACTATTTTGCTCATACTGTTTGGGATAAGATTGCTAACCACTACTGGATTGTAAATTTAGTAGAAATATTTCACATCTTTTGTTATTTGACCTCTGTGCAGCATTAACCCTATGGACCATTTCTTCTTGATCTCCTTTCCTGCTGTTTGTGATCTTATTTTATTGGCATTCTTTTTGACATTTATATCATGGTGGCTCCTGTGTTATTTTCTTTTATTATTTAGTTAAATCAATAGATCTCAAGCTTTATTATCCATCATATCAATTGCAATGCCTATTTAAGAAAAAAATAAAATTATTGAGCCTCATCACCAAAGTAGATCTGAGGAATAATTTAGGAACCTGAATCTTCAAAAGATTCAGCAGATATTCCTTGCTTTCATTGTTAGGATCACATAGCATTTCATCAGAGGTCTTAATTAACTTTAATTGTATTGGCTCATTTTATTTGCTCTCAGTCATCATGATTCCTGTTGTATCTAAAATTTCAGACTGAGATGGCCAACTGTTAGCACACACCTTCACATGATAATTCTATAGGTACCTCACCAAATATGCCCAATATATGTATATCCTTTTTTACTCCTCAAATCTGTATATTTTACCATTGGATTTATGTTTATTGGCTCATCTTTCATCATTTCAGTGAGCTAGCTTAAGGATAATCCTAGTTTCTTCATTCTTTTCATAAGCCCCACTGTTCTGTTCAGTTCAGTCACTCAGTCGTGTCCGACTCTTTGCGACCCCATGAATCAGCATGCCAGGCCTCCCTGTCCATCTCCATCTTCTGGAGGTCACTCAGACTCAAGTCCATCGAGTCCATGATGCCATCCAGCCATCTCATCCTCAGTCGTCCCCTTCTCCTCCTGCCCCCAGTCCCTCCCAGCATCAGAATCTTTTCCAATGAGTCAACTCTTTGCATGAGGTGGCCAAAGTACTGGAGTTTCAGCTTTAGCATCATTCCCTCCAAAGAAATCCCAGGGCTGATCTCCTTCAAAATGGACTGGTTGGGTCTCCTTGCTGTCCAAGGGACTCTCAAGAGTCTTCTCCAACACCACAGTTGAAAAGCATCAATTCTTTGGCATTCAGCCTTCTTCACAGTCCAATTCTCACATCCATACATGACCACAGGAAAAACCATAGCCTTGACTAGACGGATCTTAGTTGGCAAAGTAATGTCTCTGCTTTTGGATATATTGTCTAGGTTGGTCATAACTTTTCTTCCAAAGAGTAAGAGTCTTTTAATTTCATGGCTGCAGTCACCATCTGCAGTGATTTTGGAGCCCCCCAAAATAAAGTCTGACACTGTTTCCCCATCAATATCACTCACCTCAACAGTTATGTAGTTATTAATTAGTCCTTAGTCAGAGAAAGCAGGGGAAATTAAAATACAATTAAAGTAGCATGTATTATTTCAACTTGGGGGTCAAAATTATGAATTTTTTTATTGAAAGAAAAGTTCTGTGGGAATTTTTGTTCCATTCATCAACCATATTGCATTTCCTATTCTTAAGTCAATATTTTCTTTACTAATCTTTAAACATTTAAATAAAATGCCCACAACAGCTCCAGAGAAATTCCTAGGTATATTTTTACTATTATCATTTTTTAAATTTTTAAATTTTTTTCATCTTTAAGTCCTTTATTACTCCTTTAATCTTCATTTTTATAACCCTGTCTCTTATACACATCTAGATGTGTATAAGAGACAGCTATAATGCCTTCCATTCACTTTTCTATAGTGTTAATCATTTCCTGATGTTGAGTTGAACAATGGTTTGCAGTAAAGATTATCTTTTTAGAATTAGATTTTTTTCCAAAAAATTCTTTATAGAGAATATTTTTTTCTTAATTTGAAAAATACAGAAAAATGGTCAAGAAAAATTTATATTTCCTGCAGCCAACTAGCTGTATATTTTATACCATGAACAACTGTGTAAAATATGGAAATGTTTTCCAGCATTTATAAAATTACTTTACACATTATCCTATTGCCAAAAAAATATATATATATATAATGATAATGAGATCACTTTAATGACATCTGCTGCCCATGTCTGAAAGGAATATAATGCTGGTGCTGCCCTCTTGAGTTCCAACCCTACGTCCATTCTCTTGTCAGAAAAAGAAATAACAATTCATGTATAGATCTTTTTGACAAGTTCATTCAATTTTATTAACCTTTACTATTTAATTTTTCAAAACATTCATCTTAGTTTGATCTAGAGATTAAATGAATATAAATATTTATGTTCTGTCAACTCCACATTAAGACACTAAAAAGTCAGAGGTGAATTTTCCCTTGATTAAAAGGTGTTTAAGACCAGGGTCTTAAAAGTGTAATTATTAAGTTACATCATTTCAACCAGTATTGTTTTTCCATGTTCTCTTTTTTGTTATGACTTCTGCTTTATTATAAATGTGGCCCTCATTGCTAGAACTGATGTTTTTGACCTAATATTCGCCTAAATCAGTATTTTTGCCTAATGGATTGTGTTTCCAGTTTATGCCATGATTGGTTGTACAATATTGGCTTTTTATATTCTTTGTTCTTTATGTCTCAGAGAGATAAACATAGATAAATTCCTCAGCATTAAAGAATTTTTAGGGGTGGCCCTAAGATGGTGGAAGAATAGGACAGGGAGACCACTTTTCTCCCCCACAAATTCATCGAAAGATCATTTGAACGCTGAGCAAATTCCACAAAACAACTTCTGAACACAGGAAGAGGACACCAGGCACCCAGAAAAGCAGCCCGTTGTCTTCAAAAGGAGGTAGGACAAGATATAAAAGATACAAAGAGAGACAAAAGAATTAGAAATGGAGTCCTGTCCCAGGGAAGGAGTTGTGAAAGAGGATAAGTTTCCAAACACCAGGAAACCCTGTCACTGGCAGGTCTATGGGGAGTTTTGGAATATTATAGGGCAACATAACCAGGAAGAAAAATAAATAAATAAATAAAACCCACAGATTACATGCCTAATGGCAACTCCCAGTGGAGAAGTAGCCTAGACGCTCGCCTCCGCCACCAACAAGCAGGGTCTGAACAGGGAAGTGTGGGATGCATTGCTTAGGGTAAGGACCGGGTCTGAATGCCCTGAGGACAATCTGAGGGAGCTAACATGAGATAGCAACCCAAACACTGGGATGGCCAGAAAGAGAGAGAAAAAAAAAAAAAAAAGAGAGAGAGAGAGAACTATCCCACAAAAGCCCTAAACTAGGACACGACTAGGCAACTTCACTTTCACTTTTCACTTTCATCCATTGGAGAAGGAAATGGCAACCCACTACAGTGTTCTTGCCTGGAGAATCCCACAGACAGGGCAGCTCCCATCTCAGGTGAGCCCGGGCTGCCATCTCGGGTCACACAGAGTCACACACAACTGAAGCAACTTAGCACCAGCAGGGCACTGCCGGGCCGCTCTCAGAACAAAAGACTGAGCGAATACCAGAGGTGAGCTAGCCAGCTGCAAACTGGCCCATCCCCTGCTGGAGGCAGCCATAGCCAGAAAGGGGCAATCTCAGCCCCAGAGATGGTATCATCTACCAAACTGCGAGCAGGCTCCCAGTTGCTAACCAAATCTTCCTGGAATCCTGGATAGTTGACATCCACAGGGAGGGTCTCAACCAGAGATCAGCTCTCCAGAGGAGACACATGGCACCCCTGAGACAGTGCTCCCACTGCACAGCCAGGAAACCGAGCAGCTGGAACCAGGGAGATGATAAGATGCACCCCCTCCCCCAACCTGGGAAGAGTGCACTTGCCAAGCACCAGGTCGCCTGAGCTGCTCAGACCTGGGAAGGGCACAAAACGCAGGCCCAACTGAGTCTGTGCCTTTGTGGAGTACCCCAGAACATGAACCTGAGTGGCTTAGGCCTGAGAAATGTACACAACCCAGGGCCTACTTTAGACAGTCCGCCTGCAGAGCAACCTGGAGGCTGAGCAGTGTAAACTGGGAAAGCACATATGCCATGAGCGGGGGCAAAGCCAGTGTGGCCAAAATACTGTGAGCACTCCCCACACATGCCAGTGATATTTGTTTGCAGTGTTCTTCCCTCCCCACAGCACGACTGAACAAGTGAGCCTAAATAAGTGACCACCTTTGCCCCCTTGTGTCAGGGTGGAAATTAGACACTTTAGAAACTGGCAACAGAAGCCAAAATAAACAGAGGGAACACTTTGGAAGTGACAGGTGGAACAGATTAAAACCCTGTAGTTAGCACCACTACATTGGAAGAGGCCTATAAACCTTGAGAAGTATAAGCTGGAACAAGGAACTATCTGAAACTGAACTTATCTCGCACTGCCCACAACAGCTCCAGAGAAATTCCTAGGTATATTTTTACTATTATCATTTTTTAAATTTTTAAATTTTTTTCATCTTTAAGTCCTTTATTACTCCTTTAATCTTCATTTTTATAACCAACTATTACCTTGCAGAATAAAAAACCTTATTATTAAACCAAACTTCATATATATATCTTATAATTTTTGTGACTCTTTTTAATATTGTATTTTTGAGTCTAACCTCTACTCTAGATTTTTAATCTTTGCTTTTTGGTATTTATTATCAATTTTGTACCTTTAAGAAGCCAATCTTCAGTACCCATTTTTACTTAGGAGTGTGATTACTGGCTTGATTGCCCTCTCCCACTTTTCACTCTCCTTTTCCTCCCCTAGGTCACCTCTATCTCCTCCCTCCCCCTTCTCTTCTCTACCCAATTCTGTGCACCTCTTTGGGTATTCCAGGCTATGAAGAACACTTAGGGAACTGATTACTGTCTTGAGTGCCCTCTACCCCTATGACTCTACATTTTCTCCCCTAGGTCACTTCTATCTCCTCCCTCCCCCTTCTCTTCTCTATCCAACTCTGTGAATCTCTTTGGATATTCCAGGCTATGAAAAGCACATAGGGATTTGATTACTGGCTAGATTGCTTTCTCACCCTTTGATTTCCTCTCTTCTCCTCCTGGTCACTTCTATCTCCCTCTTCCCCTTTCTCTTCTCCATGTAACTCAGCAAATCTTTCAGGGTGTTCCTCACTGTGGAGAATCTTTTCTCTACTAACCTAGAGGTTTCATCATCAGTGCTGTATGGATGGAGAAATCGTGAGTCTACTGTAAGAATAAGATTGCAAACAGAGGCAGGAGGTTTAAACCCCAAACCTGAAAACACCAGAGAACTCCTGACTCCAGGGAACATTAATCAATAAGAACTTATCCAAAAGCCTCCATACCTATACTGAAACCAACCCCTACCCAAGAGCCAACAAGTTCCAGAGCAAGACATACCATGCTAATACTCCAACAACACAGGAACATAGCCCTGAGCATTAATATACAGGCTGCCAAAAGCCACACCAAACCTGTAAACATCTCAAAACTCACTACTGGACACTTCATTGCACTTAAGAGAGAAGAAATCAAGCTCCACCCACCAGAACACTGACACAAGCTTCCCTAACCAGGAAACCTTGACAAGCCACTCATCCAACCCCACCCACAGGGAGGAAACTCTACAATAAAAAGGAACCACAATCTACAAGAATACAGAAAGGCCAACCCAAACACAGCAATCTAAACAAGATGAAAAGGCAGAGAAATACTCAGCAGGTAAAGGAACATGATAAATGCCCAACAAACCAAACAAAAGAGGAGGAGATGGGAAGTCTACCTGAAAAAGAATTGTGAACAATGATAGTAAAAATGATCCCAAAATCTTGAAAACAAAATAGAGTTCCAGAAAAGTAGCCTGGAGACAAGGATTGAGAAGATGCAAGAAAGGTTTAACAAGGACCTAGTAGAAATAAAAAAGAGTCTCTCAATAATGAAAATGCAATAAATGAGATCAAAAACACCCTGGAGGGAGCCAACAGTAGAATAATTGAAGCAGAAGNTAGAGTTCCAGAAAAGTAGCCTGGAGACAAGGATTGAGAAGATGCAAGAAAGGTTTAACAAGGACCTAGTAGAAATAAAAAAGAGTCTCTCAATAATGAAAATGCAATAAATGAGATCAAAAACACCCTGGAGGGAACCAACAGTAGAATAATTGAAGCAGAAGATAGGATAAGTGAGGTGGAAGATAGAATGGTGGAAATAAATGAAGCAGAGAGGAAAAAAGAAAAAAAAATTAAAAGAAATGAGGACAACCTCAGAGACCTCTGGGACAATGTTAAATGCCCCAAGATTCAAATCATAAGAGCCCCAGAAGAAGAAGACAAAAAGAAAGTCCATGAGAAAATACTTGAGGAGATAATAGTTGAAAAATTTCTTAAAATGGGGAAGGAAATAGCCGCCCAGGTTAAGAAAGCTAGAGAGTCCCAAACAGAATAAACTCAAGGCAAAACACCCCAAGACACATATTAATCAAATTAACAAAGTTCAAACACAAAGAACCAATATTAAAAGCAGCAAAGGAAAAATAACAAATAACACACAAAGGAATTCCCACAAGGATAACAGCTGATCTTTCAATAGAAACTCTACAGGCCAGAAGGGAATGGCAGGAAATACTTAAAGTGATGAAAGAGAAAAACCTATGACCCTAATTACTGTACCCAGCAAGGATCTAATTCAAATATGAAGGAGAAATCAGAAGCTTTACAGACAAGCAAAATCCAGAGAATTCAGCGCCACCACACCAGCTCTTCAACAAATGGTAAAGGATCTTCTCTAGACAGGAAACACAGAAAAGGTGCATAAACTCTAACCCCAAAGAACAAAGTAAATGGCAACGGGATCGTACTTATCAATAATCACCTTAAATGTAAATGGGTTGAATGCCACAACCAAAAGAAAAAGAATGGCTGAATGGATACAAAAACAAGGCCTCTATATATACTGTCTACAAGAGGCACACCTCCAAAAAAAGGGACACATACAGACTGAAAGTGAAGGGCAGGAAAAAGATATTTCAAGCAAATGAAGAACAAAAGAAAGCATAAGTAGCAATACTCATATCAGATAAAATAGACTTTGGCATAAAGGCTGTTCACAGTCCTCATTTCTTTAGTCAATAAATGACCTAACTCTACACCACCACCTTTATGGCAGAAAGTAAAGAGGAACTAAAAAGCTTCTTGATGAAAGGGAAAGAGTAGAGTGAAAAAGTTGGCTTAAAGCTCAACATTCAGAAAATGAAGATCATGGCACCTGGTTCCACCACTTCATAGGAAATAGATGGGGAAACAGAGGAAACAGTGTCAGACTTTATTTTTTTGAGCTCCAAAATCACTGCAGATGGTGATCGCAGCCATGAAATTAAAAGATGCTTACTTATTGGAAGAAGAGCTATGACTAAACTAGATAGCATATTCAAAAGCAGAGACATTACTTTGCCAACTAAGGTCCGTCTAGTCAAGGCTACAGTGTTTCCTGTGGTCATGTATGGATGTGAGAGTTGGACTGTGAAGAAGACTGAGTGCCGAAGAATTGATGCTTTTTTTGCTGACTAAGGTCCGTCTAGTCAAGGCTATGGTTTTTCCTGTGGTCATGTATGGATGTGAGAGTTGGACTGTGAAGAAGACTGAGTGCCGAAGAATTGATGCTTTTGAACTGTGGTGTTGGAGACAACCCTTGAGAGTCCCTTGGACTGCAAGGAGATCCAACCAATTCATTCTGAAGGAGATCAGCCCTGAGTTTTCCTTGGAAAGAATGATGCTAAAGCTGAAACTCCAGTACTTTGGCCACCTTATGCGAAGAGTTGACTCATTGGAAAAGTCTCTGATGCTGGGAGGGATTGGGGGCAGGAGGAAAAGGGTAAGACAGAGGATGAAATGACTCCATGGCATCACTGACTAGATGGATGTGAGTTTGAGTGAACTATGGGAGATGGTGATGGAAAGGGAGGCCTGGCATCCTGCGATTCATGAGGTCACAAAGAGTCGGACACGACTGTGTGACTAAACTGAACTGAACTGAAGTCCTATCCTACTCAAACTCTTCCAGAAAATTGCAGAGGAATGTAAACTTCCAAACTCATTCTATGAGGCCACCATCACCCTAATACCAAAACCTGTCAAAGATGCCACACAAAAAAAGAAAACTACAGGCCAATATCACTGATGAACATAGATGCAGTCATCCTTAGCAAAATTATAACAAACAGAATCCAACAACATATTAAAAAGATCCTACATCATGATCAAGTGGGCTTTATCCCAGGGATGCAAGGATTCTTTCATATCTGCAAATCAATCGGTGTAATATACCACATTAACAAATTGAAAGATAAAAACCATATGATTATCCCAAAAGATGCAGAGAAAGTCTTTGACAAAATTCAACATCCATTTATGATAAAAAAAAAAAAACCTTCCAGAAAACAAGAATAGAAGGAACACACCTCAACATAATAAAATCTATGTATGACAAATCCACAGCAAACATTATCCTCAATGGTGAAAAATTGAAAGTATTTCCCCTGAAGTCAGGAACAAGACAACGGTGCCTAATTTCACC
Organism: Cephalophus harveyi; assembly: GCA_006410635.1. NCBI lineage: Eukaryota > Metazoa > Chordata > Mammalia > Artiodactyla > Bovidae > Cephalophus > Cephalophus harveyi. The sequence continues at coordinate 21,350 of SJYT01082293.1, forward strand.
ACTACTGTTCAATATAGTTTTGGAAGTCTTAGCAACAGCAATCAGAAAAAAAGTAATAAAAGGAATCCAGATTGGAAAAGAAGTAAAACTCTCACTGTTGTAGATGATATGATCCTCTCCACAGAAAACCCTAAAGATTCCATGAGAAAATTACTAGAGCTAATCAATGAATATAGTAAAGTTGTAGGATATAAAATTAATGCAAAGAAATCCTGTGCATTCCTATACAGTAACAATGAGAAAACAGTAAGAGAAATTAAGGAAATAATTCCATTCAAAATTGCAATGAAAAGAATAAAATACTTAGGAATGCTGCTGCTGCTGCTGCTAAGTCACTTCAGTCGTGTCCGACTCTGTGTGACCCCATAGACGGTAGCCCACCAGGCTCCCCCGTCCCTGGGATTCTCCAGGCAAGAACACTGGAGTGGGTTGCCATTTCCTTCTCCAATGCATGAAAGTGAGAAGTGAAAGTGAAGTCGCTCAGTCGTGTCCGACTCAGCGACCCCATGGACTGCAGCCCACCAGGCTCCTCCGTCCATGGGATTTTCCAGGCAAGAGTACTGGAGTGGGGTGCCATTGTCTTCTCCGATACTTAGGAATATATCTACCTAAAGAAACAAAATAGCACTGATGAAAGAAATCAAAGATGACACAAATAGATGGAGAATATACACCATGTTCGTAGATCACAAGAATCAATATACTGAAAATGAGTATATTACCCAAAGCAATTGATAGATTCAGTGCAAACCCTATCAAGCTACCAATGGTATTTTTCATGGAACTAAAACAGATAACTTCACAATTTGTGTGGAAACAGAAAAAAATCTCAAATACCCAAAGCAATCTTGAGAAAGAAGAATGGGCCCGGAGGAATCAACCTACTTGACTTCAGGATATACTACAAAGCTACAATCATNGTATTTTTCACAGAACTAGAACAAATAATTTCAAGATTTGTATGGAAATACAAAAAACCTCGAATAGCCAAAGCAATCTTGAGAAAGAAGAATGGAACTGGAGGAATCAACCTGCCTGACTTCAGGCTCTACTACAAAGCCACAGTCATCAAGACAGTATGGTACTGTCACAAAGACAGAAATATAGATCAATGGAACAAAATAGAAAGCCCAGAGATAAATCCACACACCTATGGACACCTTATCTTTGACAAAGGAGGAAAGAATATACAATTGAGAAAAGACAATCTCTTTAACAAGCGGTACTGGGAAAACTGGTCAACCATCTATGAAAGAAAGAAACTAGAACATTTTCTAACACCATGCACAAAAATAAACTCAAAATGGGTTAAAGATATAAATGTAAGACCAGAAACTTTAATACTCCTAGAGGAAAACATAAGAAAAACTCTCTGACATAAATCACAGTAGGATCCTCTATGACCCACCTCCCAGAGTAATGGACATAAAAATAAACCAATGAAGGTGACTATAAGCAAGGTGAAAAGACAGCCTTCAGAATAGGAGAAAATAATAGCAAACAAAGCAACTGACAAAGAATTAATCTAAAAAAGATACAAGCAGCTCCTGCAGCTCAATTCCAGAAAAATAAATGAACCAATCAAAAAAAAGGGCCAAAGAACTAAACAGACATTTCTCCAAAGAAGACATACAGATGGCTAACAAACACATTAAAAGATGCTCAGCATCGCTCATTATCAGTTCAGTTCAGTTGCTCAGTCGTGTCAGAATCTTTGTGACCCCATGAATTGCAGCACACAAGATCTCCCTGTCCATTACCATCTCCTGGAGTTCATTCAAACTCACATCCATCGAGTCAGTGATGCCAACCAGCCATCTCATTCTCTGTCGTTCCCTACTCCTCTTGTGCCCAAACCCTCCCAGCATCAGAGACTTTTCCAATGAGTCAACTCTTCGCATAAAGTGGTCAAAGTACTGGAGTTTCAGCTTTAGTATCATTCCTTCCAAAGAAATCCCAGGGCCGATCTCCTTTAGAATGGACTGGTTGGATCTCCTTGGAGTCCAAGGGACTCTCAAGAGTATTCTCCAACACCACAATTCAAAAGCATTAATTCTTCGGTGCTCAGCTTTCTTCACTGTCCAACTCTCACATCCATACATGACCACTGGAAAAATCATAGTCTTGACTAGACAGACCTTTTTTGGCAAAGTAATGTCTCTGTTTTGAATATGCTACCTAGGTTGGTAATAAATTTTCTTCCAAGGGATAAGTGTCTTTTAATTTCATGGCTGCAGTCATCATCTGCAGTGATTTTGGAGCCCCCAAAAATAAAGTCTGACACTGGTTCCACTGTTTCCCCATCTATTTCCCATGAAGTGATGGGACCAGATGCCATGATCTTCGTTTTCTGAATGTTGAGCTTTAAGCCAACTTTTTCACTGTCCTCTTTCACTTTCATCAAAAGGCTTTTTAGTTCCTCTTCACTTTCTGCCATAAGGGTGGTGTCATCTGCATATTGTTGGTTATTGATATTTCTCCCGGCAATCTTGATCCCAGGTTGTGCTTCTTCCAGCCCAGGGTTTCTCATGATGTAGTCTGCATATAAGCTAAATAAGCAGGGTTTCAATACACAGCCTTGACGTACTCCTTTTCCTATTTGAAACCAGTCTGTTGTTCCATGTTCAGTTCTAACTGTTTCCTCCTGACCTGCATATAGGTTTCTCAAGAGGCAGGTCAGGTGGTCTGGTATTCCCATCTCTTTCATAATTTTCCACAGTTTATTGTGATCCACACAGTCCAAGATTTTGGCATAGTCGATAAAGCAGAAATAGATGTTTTTCTGGAACTCTTTTGCTTTTTTGATGATCCAGTAGATGCTGGCAATTTGATCTCTGGCTCCTCTGCCTTTTTTAAAACCAGTTTGAACATTTGGAAGTTCATGGTTCACCTACTGCTGAAGCCTGGCTTGGAGATTTTTGAGTATTACTTTACTAGCATGTGAGATGAGTGAAATATCAGAGAAATGCAAATCAAAACTACATTGAGGTAAATTTTCATGCCTGTCAGAATGACTGCTATCCAAATGTCTACAAACAATAAATATTGGAGAGGGTGTGTAGAAAAGGGAATCCTCTTACACTGTTGGTGGGAATGCAAACTAGTACTGCCACTATGGAGAGAAGTGTGGAGATTCTTAAAAAACAGGAAATAGAACTGCCATATGACCCAGCAATCNATCCAAATGTCTACAAACAATAAATATTGGAGAGGGTGTGTAGAAAAGGGAATCCTCTTACACTGTTGGTGGGAATGCAAACTAGTACTGCCACTATGGAGAGAAGTGTGGAGATTCTTAAAAAACAGGAAATAGAACTGCCATATGACCCAGCAATCCCACTGCTGGGCATACACACTGAGGAAACCAAACTGAAAGAGACACATGCACCCCAATGTTCATCACAACACTGTTTATAGTAGCCAGGACATGGAAGCAACCTAGATGTCCATCAGCAAATGAATGGATAAGACAGCTGTGGTACATATATGCAATGGAATATTACTCAGCCATTAAAAAGAATACATTTGAATCAGTTCTAATGAGGCAGATGAAACTGCAGCATATTATGCAGAGTGAAGTAAGTCAGAAAGAAAAATACCAGTACAGTACACTAACACATTTATATGGAATTTAGAAAGATGGTAATGATGACCCTATATGCGAGATAGCTAAAGAGACACAGATAAATAAAACAGTCTTTTGGACTCTGTGGGAGAGGGCATGGGTGGGATGATTTGAGAGAATAGCATTAGAACATGAATATTATCATATGTGAAAGAGATCGCTAGTTTAGGTTCGATGCATAAGACAGCATCCTCAGCACTGGTTCACTGGGATGACCCTGAGGGATGGTATGAGTAAGGAGGTTGGGAGGGGGGTTCAGGATTGAAAACACATGCACACCCATGGCTGATTCATGTCAATGTATGGTGAAAACCACCACATATTGTAAAGCTATAGCCTCCAATTAAAATAAATAAATAAAAAGTTTTAGTGTGAATATGTGTGTGTGTGTGTGTGTGTCTGTATAATTATGTATTTTTAGTGAAATTTCAAAGAAAAATAATGAGTGTATTCTCTCTCCATGATCAGTGATATAACAAAGTATAGATATTAGATTTTAGTGCAAACATTTGTCTTTGTTTTTATAGTTATAACATCACCAGATGAAAGAAAATGGCATTGAGCACAATATGTCAGACAATTTGAATAAAGGAACAAAGTTGTAGAATGGAACCATAATATGGTTCACTGTAATATATTTAAGTTGAACTCAAAAGACTATGCAAGGTGACAAGGCCCAAATATGTTACATCATGCCAACATAAGACTATCCAAGTAAAGACAGAAACCAAAAATTCCTATTTCCCATACACTTGATACTGGTGATATATTTTCAGTAAACCAGTATTTTTTTGTCAAAACATTACTGTTGCTAATTTGAATTCTTTTATATCATTTGATGCTTAATTCATTGATTAAAATAATAAATATTTAACATCAGTCATGTAACATCAGTCATCAGGTTAAACTTTCTGCTACTTTCCTTAGTTTCTATCAGTTCAGTTCAGTTCAGTTGCTCAGTTGTGTCCAACTTTTGCGACCCCATGAATTGCAGCACTCCAGGCCTCCCTGTCCATCACCATCTCTCGGAGTTCATTCAGACTCACGTCCATCGAGGCCATGGTGCCATCCAGCCATCTCATCCTCAGTCATCCCCTTCTCCTCCTGCCCCCAATCCCTC